>MU551534.1:8090935-8124166 GCA_024362625.1 Silurus asotus
CCCCCCAACATTGAGTTATAGTTACAGTGTATTCAGTGTTTTCTTTCCAATAAATTGAAAAAATAATGGTGTCTGCACTCGCGTCTGACTTCGCCCTTATTACGCGACAATTGAATCAGCTTTCTCCCGAACCTTCTCTCGCTTTATAAACCTCCCTAATTAGATATTCACATCTGTTGTCACATTTGAAATGAAAGTGCAACCGTTCCGTTCTTTTTGGTATTTTATCTATAAGCTCAACCGTAACATCCTAACCCGCTCTGTTTTTTTTTACTCTGCAAAGTGAGCTCTATATCTTTATATAGAACTCAGAGTGAAACACAGACTGGGTAAAAAGAATGAAAGACATTGATTGAAGGCCACGTTTGTCTCTCCTCCCGTCTCTTAGAGATGATCTCTTTCACTCTTTCAGTCTGTGTTTTTTTTTTTGCCTCATCAGACAGACCCAGACAAGCTCGACTGAACTCGGCACAGACAGCAGGTGTCAAAACGTGTCGACGTGATTCAGTTTGACACCCCTCAGGGGACCCTTATTCCCTGTTTTTTTTTTTTTACCTGCTTCACTTTCACACCTCTAATAATCTTCACTTCGCTTCGCTGATGATGACTTAGAGCTCAGGTAAAATAAAGCATAAAGTACCGGCTGGAGCCGAGATTAAAATAACCATGGTTTTGGACATTTTTGTATTTACATAGAAAATGTGGAGTAGGGCAGTGGGGTTGGTATTTTGTGTTAAAGTATCCTCACACTCAAATAACAGACGGGTTGCCAGTTTATCGCAGGGTACCACATGCACACAAACACATGCATTGTTTACCCAGGAGTCATTTATCATAGCCAGCATGCTTTTGATGGGAGATTGGGCTGAAGCAGAAAATCAAGAAAATCCCATAACATAATAGGAATAATGTGAAACTCTACACCTGAGGTCCCCAACCACCAGGTCACAACCCAATACAGGGGTGTGGAAGAGTTGGGGTCTTTTTTTTTTAATAAAGAATATTTAATATTTTTCCTTCTGTACGATGGAACAATGTCTACAGTAAAAATTCCTGTCCAAATAATGCTTTTTTTGTGCGTATTTGCATATCGATTTTAACAACAGGACATTGTCCCAAAACACCTTTATAGAAGGAAATAGATTACGAATATAAAACTTAAATTTATAAATCAGCCCATATTAGTTTATGCGTAATGAGTGAGCCAGTGGTGACAGTAAAGAGAAAAAATTCTCTGAGATAGTAGTAAGGAAGAGACCTTAAGAGGATCCAGACTCAAAACGGAACCTCATCCTCATCTAGCTAACACTGAATGTCCAGTTCTTATCACTGTTCAGTTTAAAAGTAAAAGATCTTCTTTCGTCTTCTCCCATTAGGGTTCGCCACAGCGGATCATCCTTCTCCATACCCCCCCCTGTCCTCTACATCTGCCTCTTTCACACCAATTATAAGTGAAAGATATTCACAGTAATTTCATTACTGCCACAGATCCTGCATGCTAAAAGTACTATTATACTATGCAGATTAGCTCATGTTGAAGGGATCAATGATATCTGTTGTAATTTTGACAGTCGTGGAAGTTAAGGAAGTAAATGTGATTTGTTATTGTACTTTAGTCGTTTTGGGACCTGCTATGTTGTAGAGACAGTGGCATTTAGTAAAAGACAGGAGGTGGAGATGAAGGTAGCAGTGCTGAAGATGAGGTTTTTGTTGGGAGTGATGAGGATGGACAGGATTAGAAATAAGTTTATTAGAGGGACAGCACATGTAGGACGTTTTGGAGACAAATCGAGAGAGACGCGATTGAGGTTTTTTGGACATGTGCAGAGGAGGGACATGGGGTATATCGGAAGGAGAATGCTGAGGATGGAGCCACCAGGAAGGAGGAAAAGAGGAAGACCAAGGAGGCGGTTTATGGATGTGGTGAGGCAAGACATGGTAGTTGTGGTAAAAGAGGCAGATGTAGATGACTGGGGGGTATGGAGACGGATGATCCGCTGTGGCGCCCCCTAATGGGAGAAGCTGAAAGAAAAAGAAGAAGAAGATTTAAGTAGTTTTTTCACGTATCTACTTTACTTAGGTATTTTCGTTTGGGGAGACTTTCAATTTAACTTCACTACATTACAAAGTCAAACATCTTTTTTCTCAACGACATTTTGTGAAATCAGTATTTCCTTTTTATTTATGAGTGGATAAAACGTAATTGTTTAAACACCCAACAAGCCACCAATCAGGGTAAAGCACACGCTCTGTTTTTAACCTTGTTTTGATTGCCGCTTGATGAATCTACTAAATACACAGTTCAGCTTCAGTTCAACAGCAAGCAGAACATTTTAAAAGGAAGAAATGATGGAAGAAACTCTCGACTCGAACTCACCACAACACCCGTGAACTTATTTGCACGATTTTAGTACTTGAAGTAGTTGAAAAGATTAATATCTCTATTCTATTAATAGATCAGTGTTCTAAAAGTAACATTAGTCTTTGTTACATAAACTGAGTTGATTAAGCCAAGAGTCTTGTGACAAAAATAATAAGAAGAACATCATAGCCGTAATAAATCCTGATACTTTGAATACTTATCGTACTTTTACTCAACTACATGGTTGTATACTTCATCCACCACTGACTTATTATAAGTTGTTTAATAAATTGCCTGGAATGAGGAGGCTAATAAAGGCTGTGTGTGTGTGTGTGTGTGTGTGTGTGTGTGTGTGTGTGTGTGTGTGTAGGTGTGTGTCAGACAAATGTGATCTAGTTTACTAGCAGTCATGGTGGCATTTCATGTCATGAGCTCTAATGACCTTTTCATGAAAACCATCTTTGACATTGATTAATTTAATAGGTTAAAAGGACATTTTAGCAGTGCTTGTTTTGAAACCTGTGCATTTCATTGACAGCTTAATGAAGCTGGTTGCTGCTAATTAGTTAAAAAACTCAATCATCTAGACATGAAACAAAGAAATGTTTGGTTTGAAACAACATTTTTTGCATTTAATTCCGCATTTAGTTGCCATTTGCTGTATAATAACCTTCACTCTTTAGCTATGTTCCAAGAGATTTTGGAATGTGCTTGTGGAGATTAGTGCTCATTCAGCCAAAGGGTTGTTAGTAAATTCGGGTAGGATGTTGGTGAGGTCAGGAGGTCGGGGTGCCGTCAGCATTGGCATTCATCCCAAAGGTGTTTAATAGGGATGAGGCCAGTGTGCTCTGTAGCAGGCCGTTTAAGGTCTTCCACTTCAACCCATATCTTCATGGAACTCCACAACGATGTCCACAATACATGCTGGTGCAGGTTTGGGTCTCCTAGTTTAAGTGAAGGGAAAATGTCATGCCATTGCAAGTTAAGACATCGTATACAATTGTGTGCCTTCAACAATATTAGGTAACAGTTTGGGGAAGAACCACATTTGGCTGGAAAAGTCCTACTCATTTTGTTAATATAGTGTATAGGGTATTTATAGTGCATCATTTAATTGACTCCAAAGTCAAAAGCTCAGAAATGACACAAATAAGCGTGCTGGAAAGGCACGTCTAGCTATCACCAAGTGCAGCATAAATTGTCACAGATTGATTTCAGTTATAAAATTTCAGCAAAACAATCCTTTTTTGCAGTCAGACCAAAAATATGCACTTATTAATTATTTTGTAGCAGCCAGGGATAAAACAGCAAAGGCCTGTGCACAAACTCTCACAGCAAACAAGAAATGTAATTACCCTCTACTATTCCAATAACCAGAAGATGATAACGAGACCTACAGCATGGGCTGTCAGAGCAGCTGTTTACTTGTGTGAGAGGCTCTGAAACCGGGTCGGATTGCATCGTCAAATTAAATTAATTTCCCAGCAATCACTATTCGCATTCCTAAGTGACTAAAACAGATTACTGCAGGTTAATCTGCAAACACATTCGATTATCAGGGAAATCATGTCTGAAATATTGAGTTATTGGTGTGTATTACAGAGGTAATAGAATGGACATTGTTTGGAATAAACTGATAATGTGTTTGTAACAAACAGGACTTGGTGAGATGTGTGTGATTTCATGTACAGGAGGTTTATAAGGACCTCGATCATGAATTTAGTGTCAGACTGGATGTGGTCATAAACTGAATCAAAGGTCAAATCCAAAGAGAAGACCAAAGGCAAGGCAAGGGTCAAAAACAAAGACAAGACGCTTAGAAATGACACAGCACCACTTTCGGCAAGGCTTAACTAAGACAATGAATATTCATGCGATTTATATAGTGACTAAACAGAAAAGGAAACGTCAAAAGGCCTTTAATTTTTTGCAGAAAGGGTCTCATTGTTAGTGTGATGGGGAATTATTCCAGATGGATGTAATGGTGTTCTAAACAGACTCAGATATGAATAGAAGATGTGTAATTTGTAATGCATTTGATTTGTTTTTCCAAATGATACCTGGTTAACACTATGTATTCTTTCATGGTCAAATTTTAGATACACGCAAAAGGTAAACTTGGCATTCAAGTGTTTGATGCAATGATTTTACATGTACATTTATGGCATTTGGCAGATGCTCTTATCCAGAGAGACACATTTATCTCAGTTCGACTGCTAAGCAATTGAGGGTTAAGGACACAGCAGTGGTAACTTGGTGGTTTTAGGATTTAAACTCATGAGCTTCTGATGAGAAGTCTAACATCTTGCCACTTTCCCCAGAAAATATTTTACATTGTTGATTTATTCTGAAAGTGCTCATTCAAAAGAGCTCACAATCACACACACACCACAAACCTAGCCATGGCTGTTTTTTCTCTTCATGGCTGAAGAAAGCATGCACTCTTTTATCTGAATTTAGATTGTGAATGCTTTCCTGAGTCAGCAAGAGCCAGAGAAATCTTCTCCATCACTGTCCACTTTCCTCTGGCAGCACAGCTGTGGCGAGCAACACAACAGAGACATGATATATGGTTATGGTGTATCGGCACCACTGCACGAGCACACTTGTTTATCGAGAACACTCTTCATGGCTGAACCATTGCCCTGTTTTCTGCCTGAAGCACTGCTCATACTCATACCTGTAATATGTGTTCTACAATACACACACCATAATGCAGCTGTAAATAATAATATAATAAGAACTAAGAATAATACAGAAGTATAGGAGGGAGAAGTGAGTGTGTGTGCCATATTGTAGGACCCAAAAAAATGGACGCATGAGTGCTGCCAGCATTGCTTTACGGGTTGAAGCAGAAGGTCCGCTTGTCAGTGCTTAGACCGTACGCCTCACACTGCAACCATTCAGTTTGCATAGCCGTCATTCCAGAAGGAAGCCTCTTCCAGAGCTGGCTCACAGGAAAGCTCGCAAACAGTTGGCTGACGACGACCTGTCCAAAAGCATGAGATACCGGAATCATGTCCTGTGGTCTAATGAAACTAACATAAACTTGTTTGGCTCAGATGGTGTCCAGCATGTGTGGTGATTCCCTGATGAGAAGCACCAAGAAAATGTTGTCTTGCCCACAGTCAAGCATGTTGGTGGTAGCATCATGGTCTGGGGCTGCAACTGAACCCGAACAGCAAATTTCCAACATAATAACGACCGCAAACACACCAAAAATTATGATAACTGCCTTGCTGAGGAATCTGAAGGTGAAGGTGACATAGTGGCCAAGTATGTCTACAAACCTGAACTCTATTAAGCACCTGTGGGGATCCTCTGTGGGGATGTGTCTGACATCCAGCAGCTCTGTAAAGTCATTATGGAGAAGTGGAAAAGGATCCCAGCAACAACATGTGCAACTCTAGTGAATTCCATTCAGGGTGCCAGATAACAATGTTCACACAAAATATTGACACTTTGGACAGCTTTTACATGTTCACTGAGGGTGTACTCACTTTTGATGCCAGTTATTTAGACAATAATGGTTGTATGTTGAGTTCTTTTTAAAGGACAGTAAATCTGTTCTGCCTTACAAACTGCACATTGACTACTCTAAAATATATCCAAGTTTAATTTCTATAGCATTAAGATATATATATGTAAGGGTGTAACAGTGCACGTATTTGCACCGAAATTTTACGGCTTTTGATTTGGTGCACATGTGTACGAAATGCAATCCTTTTTAAGTGTGGATCATAGTTATAATCGGAGTTTCCTCAGGAGCGTGTTAAGTGGCGTACCGCCAGTTCGTTTAGTCTCCGCCTCGCACTTTGAGTGCATTTTTTTTATTATCATAAACTTGAAAACATACACAACAATGTCAGAAGTATAAAAAAGTATCTAGAGTTAGCGCAGCATCACTGTGGCTACTCACAGATTTGTTTTGCGTGTGCATGAAAAGGCTAAAAAATCCATAGGCGCTATTATTAGCTGCTAATCAGGAAGTGGCTAACGCTAGCGCTATGGATTCTTTAGCATTTTATGTCCAGCTTCAAGAATTTCTTGTGAAAGAGAGAAAATCCTAACAATTTTACATTTCGAGGTAGTGAATGTATGAAGGATGGAGGGAATGAAGACATTTATAAAAGTATGCTGAAAAAAGTAGAACAGTTAAGTAGATTTAACTTTAGAAAATGTCATATTTAAATGTAAAACACACACACACACACACACACACACACACACACACACACACCCAATCAGTGGCAATTTCATTGATTACTCAATTTCATTTGCAATTAGTTGATTTATTGTATTTCCATAAAAATATTATATTATTTAACCAAGAAAACATTTTATTTACAATTGTTTTAATGAACCGTTTAAATGTTAAATATTAATAATAATAAACTGCGTTAACAATGGACATAATTTGTAGTCATACACTTCGATGCCTGTTATATTTCTCACTGTTCGGTGTTTGTAATGTTTTAATGACTTATAATCACACTCTTGGTCTCAGGTTTGCTCACTGGAGATAATGTCCATTGTAAAAAGCACAATGGAATTGAACTGAATATAGCTGCTTCCCACTTGATTCCATTGAAAACACAGAGGCTTAAGTTATTAAGTAGCAATAAGTGCAGTGTCATGTTTGTATGTAGTTAGTTTTTAATTGGTTGCTTCAAACATGTTCGTTTCATGAAGGATGCCATCTATCTTCCCTCTGCATGTATTTGAATAGATTTTCAGGCGTGACAGGCATAAAAGCATGAAAACTCTCGGTTCCACTGATTGCTTTTCTGCCACCGCTGTGAAATCCTGCTGTGCTGGAAAAAAAGGAAGATTTCTTGTGTTTATGAATGCATTGTATATTTATTTTAGAAATATTAGACATAGCGTCTGGTTCCTCTGCACTAATTGTATCCTTTACATTAATTTAAGGTCATTTGAATTTGAAATTGATTCGAGGTCACTTTGTACCTGCTGGAACATCAACCAAGGAATCTCAATTTTAGTAAATACCTCAAAGCCAGAGTAAGATTTGTGGACAGACGTACTAATATAAACCGACGTATGGGCAGATGGCTACATGCTTCATTAGAGAAACATGTGGCTTATCTTCAAGGTCAAAAACTCGGGAAACAGAAATCCCTGTCACTTCTGCTCTGTCCCTGCATGCGAGATTGTGGCGATATTTTCCCTCAAACTGACAAATGAAGCCTTCTATCTCGGCCATCTGTCCTCACAAATGGGCCATCAGTTGTGTCAATGCTTTGCATTGCAATGCTTCGGTGCACTGAGGAGTCAAGGAAAGAGCCGTGATGTACAGACTGATCATGGCCCAAAGCTCAATATGCACCAATATTTATCTAACCACTAGACATAGAGCAGGTACATTTACTTTCAATCAGAATGCATCAAGTGTGCTTTGGGACCTTCTTTTTTAGACCACGTAGACATTGTTCAGCATGCTTATACAACAGTTGGTAATGTTGTTGTTGTTTGCTTTGGTACCCCTTGTTTTTTGGATCGTAAGGTCAATATTAACAGACATTCTATGATTTTAACCAAAGCTGGCTTTTTCACAGTAAGTTTTGGCATCCACATCAGTTCGGAAGGTGGATTGAGGTAATTTTGAACCACCAGGTCCAACAAATTAATTTTTTTTGCTTGTCATTTGCACATTACAGCAAAGTGAAACTCTTTCTTTTTATATCCCAGCAATTGTTATAAATCTGGGGACAGAGTTTACGATCACCCGTGTTACAGAACCTCTGGAGCACAGAGGGTTAAGGGTTTTGCTCAAGGGCCCACGGGTGGCAGATTAGCAATACTAGGGCTTAAACCTTGAACAAACCTTCTGATCAGTAACCCAGAGACTTAACCACAGAGGTACCACTTTCCCAACAGAATCAATAGCTATGTTCAATATAAATATACAATTGTATGGAAAAATTATGCTGGGGCTGATTGTAGATTGTAGATAGACTGTAGATCCAGACTGCAGCCTATCAGTGACACCCATATGAGTTAAATACATAGTTAAAACACCCCCTAGAGTTTATCTTAGTCTGGGCTGATATGTTTTCTGCCCACATCAGCAGCAGTTATAAATCATTTTATTCTCCAAAATGTCTTTTGAGAATCTATATGTAGAATGACTGTCTGATTACAATAGAAATCACACAGTAGGTCGAAATGCCAAAAGCGATCTTTTGCGTTTTCTTATTTTGAAATGAAGCTTCTTTTTATTGTCAAGATTCAAGTTTTATTTATCGCATGTGAAATCAAAGCAGAAAATAAGATGCAGCTATAACATATCGATCTTAACAACAATAAATACACTATTTGGACTTCTGAACGGAATGTTGTAATTTTAAGACACAGCACCGCCAAGCTACAATTCCTGGGCCCTTGAGCAAGGCCCTTAACCTTTAATTGCTCAGTTGTACCCTTGCAAATGTACATTTCACTACATTTAATGAGACGAGTGTGCTTTATGTGCCATGTAATAAACATCTTCAATTGTGTTGTGGGAAACAAAACAATTTACAAAATAGGTTCCATATATAATATTTAATATTAATATAATATCAATATTTAAAGGTTATGCTACTGAATATAGATTTGCGACTTGCTATGAGGCTAAATTGTGACTCTCCTTAGCTGGTTATATGCTTCAATCTCAGCTTCTTGTTACTGCTCATCAGGTCTCTGGGCTTCAAGATT
This sequence comes from Silurus asotus, assembly GCA_024362625.1. Taxonomy (NCBI): domain Eukaryota; kingdom Metazoa; phylum Chordata; class Actinopteri; order Siluriformes; family Siluridae; genus Silurus; species Silurus asotus. Next base: position 8,100,015 of record MU551534.1, read on the forward strand.
CAGACAACATGGCGACTGTCTGGATTCTTTAAATTTACCCTGTAGCTTTTTGATCCTAGAGGTGTACAGTAAACAAAATTCAAGTTTCGGTAAATACCTCGGTTTTTAGGTCATGTTTTTTTAAATAAAATGCCTGATTGGTAAAAAATAATATATAAAATATGTAATAAAAATGAAATAGAATAAATCGAATTAATGCAATACTTTTTTTATTATATTGATTGAATTTAGAAATGTTAGACCCCATTTGGGTAATACAGATGTGTATTAATGCAATACTTTTTTAATTATATTGATTGAATTTAGAAATGTTAGACCCCATTTGGGTAATACAGATGTGTGTGTGTGTGTGTGTGTGTGTGTGTGTGTGTGTGTGTGTGTGTGTGTGTGTGTGTTTTACATTTAATATTTAGGTTCTAAAGATATAATCTACTTAACTGTTCTACTTATTTCAGCGTACTTGAAGACAAATGTCTTTATTCCTTCTATCCTCCATTTATACACTCCTTCGATGTGTGGAATTGTGAGGATTTTCTCTTTTTTAAAAGAAATTGTAAAATTTGGACATAAAACTCGGAGCGAGTAGCCACAGTGACACTGCGCTAAATCTAGTTTCTTTTTTATACCTCTGTTATTGTTGTGTATGTTTTAAAGTTCAATGATAATAATTGTTAAAAAATGCGAGGCAGAGACTAAACAAACTTGTGGTTCGTCAATTAATATGTTCTTGAGGGAACTCAGATTTTAACTATGTTCAAGGATTGCATTCGGTACACGTGTGTAATGAACCGAAATCTGTGAGAGTCGAGGCGAGAGCAAGACGAGTTTCTCAAAGTGGAAATATATGCAGAAATATATATCATTATTTCACTTTAGTTGAGTATAAAGACAAAAACTTTTAAGTCAAATGTAAGTTGTGTCTTTCTGGTTCGAAGCTCGTATCTACTGCAATAAACAGCAACTGCAATCTGCTGAAACACTTTCAGGACCTCCATGCCTGAGGAGCTAGTAGCTAGAAGCTAACCCGGTGTTCTGTTTTCATACTTCATGTGTGAAAGGAACATGTTTAAGAGCTCAACACAACAGCAGAAGCCACTTTAGTTTTTGATTGTGAAAATATTATTCAGCTTGTTTTGTTATTTATTTCAGAAATCCTTGTGATATATTCAGTTTGTGCTGCTCTGACTTTAATAAAATAGTGTTTAAAATTAGTTTTGTGTTTGTATAGACCATATGGCATAAAAGGGCATTAATGGGAACATTAAAGAAGATTCTTTAAAAAAGTAACTAAAAAGTTACTTTTAACAGTAACGCATTACTTTTTGGTGTAAATAATCAACAAAGTAACGGGGTTACCTTTTGAATGAAGTAACTATTTTTTAGTAACGAGCACAACACTGCTTCTGACCATGTACTTTTGCATTGTCATTTCAAATCTGCTTTATAGAATATTTGTTTTATTTAATTATTTTTATTTTTTTAACTATTCAATTTATTTTTATTTGTAGAGCGCTTTTAACTGGACAGTGTATGAGTTTGTTTATTTTAATTGTGATCCCTAATGAGCGAAACAGTGGTGAAATAACAAAGGAAAAACTCTCTTAGATGGCATGTGGAAGAAACCTTGAAAGAAACCAGACTCAAAAGGGAAGCTGTCCTTATCTAAGTCACATCGAATGTCCATTCATTACAGTTCCATCGTTGTTGCAGGTATAGGTGATTAAATGCAAACTGTGTTTCTGAGCCATTATAGTAGACTGGTGATATTAATTAATATCCAGATCCACACTCATAGTTCTTGAGTTGCTGAGTAACTTTGTAGATTGTTAGGCTGTTGATGTAGAAACATCTCCAGCTGCACAGAGTGGTCTCCAATTGAAGAGAACAAAACTAGACAGTGCAGTGTAGCTAATAGCCAGAGTGTCTCTGGTTTCCTGCAGTACAATTCTGTGGACTTGCTGTACAAAAGTAAGGAACACAACACTTTCACTTGCTTTTACCTCCAGTAACTCTGTCTGTTGTATCTTTTAATGAAAGAGACAGGCGGTCTTGCAGAAGTGTCAGCTATGTGTCTCTATAGGGGCAGGAAGCATTTGATGGAATATGTTGACCCTCATGGAAAATCAGCTATAAAGACCATGATCATTTCTAATAATGAGAAAATTCGAGTAATAATAATAACAACAATATTAATATTAATTATTATTTTCAACTGTTTAGAGATTCGTTTGATTTAAAGAATGACATCGCTATATAAAGCTTCAATCGTTCCTATTTTGTTCCCTAGACCTTTTTTAGGAAATTTTTTTCATCCTTTATCTCGCATATCTCCTGTACCTTTAAATATTCTCATTTTATTTTTTCCTTGTGGTGGTGAATTTTTGAAAACCGTGACCCAGTTCCATACAAAATGCAACGTTTGATTCTATCGAGTGAAAAGAGATGAAAGAGCCCAGAGGAGTGTTATCCGGAAACCTGACAGAGATACACTTCTCTAAGCTGGCACCGAAATCGACATGCTATTGACCGGGTTAGAATAGGTTTCTTTAACGAGAGGCGTAATTTGACATTGCGTGACTTCCGATCGGTGTGGCCCTGCTCTAATCCTGTGGATTTGCCAGTGAGGAGGTGTATTGATAAGAAGTTCGGAATGATTGTTTTGTCTGTCTTGCTGTGTCTGTAGGAACTGCTGGATTTTTTTTTCCCACTTAGCAGGTTGAGATTTAGAGTTGCACTTATCTGCGGGTCCCACACATGAAAAAATTATTGATCTTATTTTAAACCTCAGGTTGTTCCTAATCTATAATAAACATGGATGTCTTAAATTTGAATATCAAGTAAATAAATGAAAGAACATTTGTTTTTTTTACTTCTCACATGTATATTACAGCAGAAATCTGTCTTTAAAAATTCCAGCGATGTTAGGAAGATGGGGTCAGAGCACAGGCTAAGCCATGATACAACACCAGGATAGAGGGTAAAGGGCCTTGCTCAAGGGCCCAAGAACAAGGGCTTTATCCCCAACCTTCCAATCAGTAAACCTGAAAACACTTGAGAACACCTGAGACAGATAGAAATAGAAATTTCTCTTAGTTATTAATAGAGGTTTATTAATCGCCACAGATAGTTGACTGGAAAATCCATACCGATAGTTTTTCCGGCTTCCAGTCCGCTGCAATTACGGGAGCGGCCTCCAGAGGCAAATCACGGATGCTACGTGCTATTTGTGTTTCCACGTTAGACACCTCGTAAAGTACATAAAGTACTATTTTATGTTTGTTAAATAACTGTTTGTTGAAAAATATTGTCCGATTAATTGGTTATTGGCAAGTCGACCTTAGTCGATATTCTAGTTTAGTCATTAAAATACGCTAATTATTTGTTAGATTCACTCACCAACCATATGCATATATATATAAGTAAGTAAATGTTTACATTTTTATAGCAATGGATATAAGAAGAAAAGTTAATTATGATAGTAATATAGCTAATTTAATCGGTGTATATCTCTTGAAAAGTAAAGCTTATTCGTCTGCTCGATGCAGAACAACATCATAAACTAATCCAGAATTAGGCGTCAAAATAAATACATTTAAAATCTATAATAAAATCTCCACAATAATACTGATAGTCACTTTGGCATATGTCAGTTTTTCTATCCATCAATTAAAGAAAGGAAAAATTATGTAGCCATTGCAGGAAAAAACCTTTCAAAGATTTCAATTTGTGTATAAAGACAAATTAGGAGGAATTAAAAAAAAACTAAATTGGGTACATATACATAAATTGTTTGGAATTCTACATAACCTTTGCTCATATCTCAGGTTGTTATTGTACTGTAGTTGCAGTTTAGCATTGGAAACTCCTTATCCTTATTTTCAACTAGCGCTAATTTATTTTTTAAACATTCTGTTAACACTAACAATCACACACATGCTGACATCTTCGAAAACATACCTGTAATAAATACTGCCATTATACAGCGATCACTGTACTACCATTCCCATAGTACTTTGTGCCTACAGCCAGTGCTACAGGGAAGATTTCCTCAAGCCGTGCTGAATGTAATTATTAATACTATGAGCATTATTTTTAGGACACTTTCAGACTCTATAATGCCCATTATCCTTAAGTTGGATATCCGAGTCAGCATTAGGGGGCTACATTTAGCTTGTCACTTGTCACTATGGCTTGCCGACAATCATCTTTACGGGCTCCTGGGAGTTTTTTTCTGCACGTGTAGGTTGCTTGGCTTGCTCTGAACATTTTCTCATCACTCTACCTAATTTCTGGCTGCCCAGTCATTTCCCCTCTTTTTTTCCTGGATAAATGACATAAAATTTTTGTAGTCTACAGCCTGCTCTGGTTGGGTTCAGAGTATTAGATGTATTGCTGTAATAATGGTGGTATTTACTGCACATGCTGCATCATATGTCACTAGGCGGGACTACCTTCTTGGAAAATTCAGTGCAAAGGTATGCGTGGACAAGGGAATGTTTTACGCCAGTGGTCCCAAACCCCCGGGCCGCGGACCAGCACCGAAAGAATACATCATTTACATTATTTCCGTTTTATTTATTATCTGATTTTGAACGGTTTTATTTTGGAAAATTGCCAGATTCTCTCCACTTTATCTGCCTATGACTCACTCTTGATGCATGTCAAGATGTCTCGGTAACATGTCTTACCTCCATCCGCTACCTTCTTAACACATAATACATTACCGCTAAATTCAAACCCCCAAGCGAGCAAAATGAACAAACAACAACACAGTGGTTCTCACGTTTATTATTATATTTAGAAAATACAAGTTTTTATGCCGGCCGTATCATTTTATTTTGTTGTATTTATCCGCCACACCTTAAAGGCCAGTCCGTGAAAATATTGTCTGACATGAATCTGGTCCGTGGCGGAAAAACGGTTGGGGATCGCTGTTTTACGGTATTCCCGGTTCATATACCATGGTCTGTCTAAATACTGGATTTTGATTGGCTGGAAGGTTCACCGTTAAATCTCCATTTTATATTAATGCACTGCCTTATGAACAAAATGATAGTAACATACAGTTACAGTCGTATTTAAAGTGAGACAGCTAGATAAACATTTTCTAATGACCTTACTAAGCTAAATGGAGGATTTTTGGGTGTCACTATAATTATATGGTGAATATGGTCATTTATTTAAATTGGATACAAGATAGATTTCGATGAAGAGAAGTTGATGAGAGATCCAATGGAAAAACAGCACCAGGAGACAACTACACTCAGACGCAAGCGTGCTTGAACCCCTCTCTTTTTGGGGTTGAGGGTCTCACCACCGTACTGCACTTAAAGTCTTCAGTAGTAACCGCATGTTTGATGCCTTCGTTCACAAGAAACTTCATCACCAAGTGCTGTTCCATGCACGCGCTATCACTGTTGCATGAACGTTAACAATGAAACCTTTCATTAGTCTTTTTAAAACAATATAAGGTCCAGAAGTCCAAGCTGAAGTTCCTCGGTAGTTTTATCTCTCTCGGGCAGCTCCACAGATCCGAAACTGACATTTCTCCATCTGCCTCTTAGATCCTTTGTGGACGCTCGCTCTAACCTGCCTCCACACTGTGTTTAAAATGGGAGGCATTTTGGGAAAACAGAAGGCATTTATCCCTTTTCCATCTGGCAGCTGGCACATACGCCGAGTGCCAGATGCAATGGGATGGACATCCTGCTCTTGCAAGATAATGTGTTAACCTTGTACTACTATGTGCTAGCCTTTTTGACTCGGATCCTCAAGCCGACATTGATGTTTTTTTTCCCCCCACCAGTGATCTATTCATTACTTTTCCTACTGTCCCTTTTCTGCTCTTCTCCTTCCGATGGCATTTTTCTTCTCTCCTGGGTGTTCTTTCATTTTTATTTCACTTGACCTTTGGAGCATTTGCTGAAGATATCTGCTCTCTGCCTTCCGCCATATTTTCATCCAAAAGCTGGGAGGTTTTACGCCGATTACTCTTGACCCCAGCACATCTCCTGACTCATAACACCTCTGGTCTGTGTGTGTCCTTTCCTTGAAACGCTTTTCAGCTCTCAGGCTTGACGCACAGATCCGCCATGAGAATGAACAGATTAGTCAAGGTGAACTGACACCAGTTTGACCAATATAGGATAAGGAATCTATTTCACTCTTTCTCTCTCTCTTTCTTTCTCTCACTCTTTTTTATTTTTTTCTTCATTCCACTCCACATAGTGCAGTTCTTGGCCCATCAATCCCATGTATACATTTATTATGCTCTAAATGGTTGTATGGTGAATAAAGAGATATACACAATATGGACCAGAAGTTTGTGGACACCTGACCAAAAGATTTATACTTGATATTTGAACATTCGATTTAGTCCCTATTCTGTTATAATAACCTCCAATCTTTATGAGAGTATTTATCATATGGACAGTTCATTTGCACAATCACAAATCTACTGTACTGCTCAGTGCTGCTGTGCCACCCGTCTCAACGTCTTATGTTGTTTTCGCACTAAATTTACATTTACATTTACATTTGCGGCATTTGGCAGACGCCCTTATCCAGAGCGACTTACAACTGAGCAGGGGAGGGTTTTAGGGCTTTTGCTAAGGGCCCAGCAGTGGCAGTTTGGTGGTGGTGGGATTTGAACCTGTGATCTTCTGATCCAAAGCCCAATGCCCTAACCACTGAGCTACCACCTCCCTGTCGCACTTTATATAGTGTCCTTTTTGGATTTGTATAATTCTGTGTTTTGTGTAGTTTTTTTGTTCATGTATGTTGTTTTGTAGCCAGAGGTGTAAACAGTACCTGAAAAGTCTTTGAGGATCTGATTTAAACAGTACTTAAGTATTTGACTCATTTTGAGTGTAGGCTCGAAGATGCACCAGTCCTCAACAACAATACACACGTTAGTGAAAAGCCAAAAACAGTTGATTTTGTGAGGTTTTATTTCCTAAAATACAAATCAAACTGTACACCTCAACACTGCTTTAACCATCAACACAACGACCTCTTCATATAAGGCTGGCAAAGTCTGGTGTTCCAATACGTTTGCCCATGTAATGTATTTACAATTTAAAGAGTCTATTATTATGATTATTATTATTATTATTAAAAAACTATTCAAAATTCGAAAGACAGGATTTGCTAATTATGAGATTCCACAGACATGTTGAACCTTTTTTACTGAAGAAATACAATGCAATATGTGGTGATAACATTTCGTTATTTTCCGCCTTTTTTTTCTGGGTCTAAAGGTTAAGTGGATTTCTTGTTGACTTTGAAATAAAAAATTTTTTTACACTGATTATGGTAATTATGTTTATTTCAAAAGATATGGAGAGGCAAACAGAAGGCTTGGGTTCTGGCCAGAAGAAGCCGCCTCACTCCTCCTCAAGTCACCCAGACGACTCAAATGACAGCGCAGACGAGTGGAAACACGTGAGTTCTGCTCCTTTCATGCTGTTTAATACATTTGTTAGGTATATAATGCTTGGATTTGCTTTGGTATACACTTACACCTAAATGCTTTCTTTTTGGATCAGTCACTGCATCCTGGGACTAGATTGATGTTTCCATTTCCATGTATTGATTTGGAAGTCTTTTATTAAGCTTGTAAGGGCGGACAATCCAAACATACAGCTGGTAAAGGAGACGACAAATGCTTAAAGATTAACATTTACACGAATCGGCCTAAAATATTCATGATATACTGATTTAATGAACGGAAAGTGCGCGCGCAAATGAATAGATCCAAAACGCACAAAGCCTTGAAGCTGGCTAAAGACACACTTTCTTTTACTTGTTAGAAAAAATGTTTTGCTTTTGAAAGATTTCAATGTAATTTCCTATTTATTCTGTTGTTTACTCAACACCTACTGCACTTCTCCACAGCCCATAGCTTTTTCATCTATTTTATGCACTTATTAACACATTTTATCTGCATTGTATCCACTTCCCGGCATATTACATGCCAAAATCTGACCATGAAACGAAATCTTTTTTCAATGTGATTAATCTTTGTTTCCAACAATGCTTCATTTCAATGCCGCACGCTTCTTATTCATTTTCATTCTGTATTCATTTTCTTTTTTTTACTGCCTGCAATCATCATGTAGTTCTGGACCATTCTGTGTATTCTGTATTTCCCCTATCTAATTGTATATAATTGTAGATTCAATACATTGTGTATTATCTATTGCTAATTATAAAGTTTAATATAAATTATATAATTAAAAATATAAAAAATGTTTTCCTAGTAGTTTTTAAGTACAGGGTAGTTTGTTTATCTATCTATCTATCTATCTATCTATCTATCTATCTATCTACCTATCTATCTACCTACCTATCTATCTATCTATCTATCTATCTATCTATCTATCTATCTATCTATCTATCTATCTATCAGTCCGCTCACAATGTCTGTCTGTCTTTCTGTCTTTCTGTCTGTCTGTCTATCTATCTATCTATCTATCTATCTATCTATCTATCTATCTATCTATCTATCTATCTATCAGTCCGCTCAAGAACTATCTATCTATCTATCTATCTATCTATCTATCTATCTATCTATCTATCTATCTATCTATCTATCTATCTAGCTAGCTAGCTAGCTAGCTTCTATTTGTCCGCTTAAGATCTGTCTGTCTGTCTGTTTGTTTGTTTGTCAATAGTTTGCAAGGTTTTGTAACCCAAAGTGAGGTAAATCACTCCTAGTATAACTGTGTATTACAGCTAGTCTTGTTTTACTAAGGTATGATACTGAAGCTTCTTAGTGAATGTTATCTTGTTAGTAGTAGCTATTTCAGTAATCTTCATGCACAGATGTGCAGTACTGATGACTGCAGTGGTGGACAGTAAAGAAGTAAATTTGTTACTGTACTTAAGTAGTTTTTTTACTTGAGTATCTGTACCTTACTCAAGTATTTTCGTGAAATTAGTCGAAAATAAAACCAATCATAAATTTTTTTATTCTTTTTTTTTTTATACAAACATTTTGATACCCCTCATTTGCACGGTTGTGTCAATTATTATATCATGTCACGGTCATTGAACCTGATCAGGACTCAGAGTACGCACCCACCGCCCGGAGAAAAGTACCTTTACTCATACACTCAGAAAGGAGAGGTGGGGTGTTGGCTGACGTCGCGTCAGTAAGAAGAGCTGAATCCAAATTCTAATTATGGATGACAAAAAAGCTCTAAACCCTCAGGAGCCCAATTCAGAAAAAAAAAAGAAGAAGTAGGGGGAAAATGTGCAAAAGATGAAGGTGTGTATGCAGCTCATCTCGTTACGAGGATAGTTAAGGATAATGCATTTAATGAAATAGGCTAATAACTGTATAGCACTTGGGTTATGATGATGCCTGCCGTGCTTTTACACATAGAGCATCGATATATTCTTTATTTTAGCAGCATAACATTATTATTTACAGTTTTATTTTATTGTAATGTGTGAGATTTTCATTGGGAGTGACGAAGATAGACAGGATAAGAAACGAGTTTATTAGAGGAACATGTCGTTTTGGGGACAAGGTGAGGTAGGTGAGATTGAGATGGTTTGGACATGTGCAGTGGAGGGACATGGGGTATATCAGTGGGAGAATGCTATAAATGGAGCTGCCAGGAAGGAGGAAAAGAGGAAGACCAAGGAGGAGGTTTATGGATGTGGTGAGGGAAAACATGCAGGTAGTTGGTTTAAAAGCAGCAGATGTAGAGGACAGAGTGGTATGGAGACGGATGATCTGCTTTTGTGACCCCTAATGGGACCCCAATGGGAGCAGCCAAATGGGACCCCAATGGGAGAAGCCGAAAGAAGAAGAAGAAGTTTTTTTTTATAATGTGTGTGGCAACAAAACAATTTCAGCCTAACTAGCTTAGTTGGATTGTAGTTAAAATAACATTTATTGAATTGGTTGCCTTTAATTGAGGTGATGTCATAAATGTTTTCTGTGATTGTTCTGAAAAGGTCCTGAGTTCAGTAAGTGGAATCTCCAATGCAGTATACAGGCTCATTTAAAAGACATATTATAAGGATATAGATGTTGTATGTATCTTATGGCTACAATTAGAAAAGAAGTTGGATGGTTCTTGGTTCTAAGAGTTTGATAAATTGTGCAGGGTGATATTTATACAGGAAATGGAGCTCTCTGAAATGTGTAAAATGCTCTGAGATGATGTCAGAGATGACCGCCATTGCCGCTTGGTGTTATCTACTTAGCATGAACATACTTAGCGTCAATTTTGTGGAGAAATAAATGGTGAAGTAACTCCTGACTCTAATTTACCACAACACCCATGGCCTTATTAAAGAATTCTAAAAAAGACAGCTCATAATAATTAATAATAATAATTATTATTATAATAAATATCAGTCAATATTTAACTTATCATTCTATTTATTGATCAGTGTGCTAAGAGTCACATTCGAGTCTTTTCACATAAACTCAGTTGATAAGTTTTGAGTCTATTGATAAAAATTATAATAAAAACATTATAGCCATGATAAATAAAAGTACTTGGATACTTTAGTGCATTTGAAGGCAAATACTTTTCCACTTGTATCCAAGTGAAATTTTGATAGGACACTTTTACTTTTACTGGACTAATATTTGACTGAATGTGTCTCTACTTTAACTCAAGTACATGCTTTATTTACCACTGGTTGAATGAAGCCAAAATGAACTATAATAACCCTGAATATTACATTTGGACACTCAATACTATTTCACGTCTGCTTATTTCCCTTCATGGATCTGAGCGTGGCAGATGAGTGAGATGACGGTGAGCGAACTAAACTGAGTTCACTCTTAAGGAATCTGCTTTGAACATAACAAAAGACTCGATCGTGCATTATTGGGTTTTTAGCTACTAAACCGTTGCATTCTTTACCTCTTTTCTAAATATATTCAACATCCAATTCAACAACAAGCTTGTCTCATGTCTCGATAATGTCCCTCTGTGGTGGTCCAAAAGCGTAAAAGCCCTAATAGAAACATTTCACATTATCATTCAGGACAAACAGTCACGAAACTCACTAATGCATTAATGGATGGAGTGTGTCTTTTTATTCCAGACGCACTTCCACTTTAAGGTCTGTTTACTTCGATTGATTTTTCCTGTAATGCGCAGACTAATGTAAAGGCGGTCTTACAACGTGACTCATTCGGAGAAAGCGAATTAAGATGCTTGATATGTCCTGTCCTGTTGTTTATATAAATTATGCACACACATTAGCTTTACTGTAGCTCATGCGCTTGTGTGATTTGTGTGACTTTCTATGTGATTTCGGAAGAATAATTGGCCACATGAATCAGGGACAATACAGGAAAGATTTAAATCGTGTCAGGGTGTTTATGAACCCAGGAGAAACTACAACATTAGTCAGCCCTTTTCTTTAACACTATCTGGACTCCGAGGCAGTAAATCATTCCACCTTTTTTTTTTCAATACAGCGAGACAGCTTCGTCTGTAAAAATGTTTCCTATGCCGTGATCCTGAATGGCTACTGTTTCTGCATTTCCTGTCTTTTCCTACATACTTTACCAGGCAACAATATGCTAAATGCTAGCAGTTGGACAAAACCTTTTTTAAATAAGCGTCTGATGCAGTGTCTGATATAAGCAGAATATACATATAATCTAATTTAAATATAATGGACTTTACCTGAAATTCATTTATTCTTCTCTAGTTTTTCTACACTGACTATATTTTGTTTGTCTATCAACATGTGATGCATTTTAACCAATAGTCCTTTTTCTTTTCTCGTGGCAAAGTTAACAAAGTTAATGTTGGAGATTTTATCCAATTAGATTTCAGCCGTCACATTATAAATTGGCGCCCCCTAGCAGGCACCAGAACGTGTCAGCATTTTCACGGAACCATTTACGCACTTGTATTTTTTCTCCTCTAAAATTTGCACAAAATCCCGGAGTCATTTTATGAGGTTAGTGTCGATGCTCCTGCTAGAGATGATGGGTGCGGGTGGTGCGGTTGTGGCTACAGTGAAAGGAGACTTGTTGAATTGTGTTCATTGGGTTTCTCACTTTGTTTTGTTTTTTAGCTTTCATTCTCCATGTATGAGATTTCTGTCTGTGTTGCAGCGCTCTGTTATACTGCATTTCTCTATAATATTGATGGTTTCTACAGCTGTGGCATTATAATAAAGGTAATACGCATTTAGGTGTGAAATGCACTGCTCACCACTGATAAATCAGAACTGCAACAAGAACCATTTTACTTAATTTTTTATACGAACAGTAGCAATAGAAAGGCAATTTTGCACCAGATGCAGTAGATGTGTCACACAGTGCAGCTCAAGCACAGCGACAGCACCACATCCATTGTGCTCCCATGTTCTCGTGGCCCAGATGGATGCAACATGTTGTGTGAACGTGTGCATGCAGCATGGAGACACACAAAGCATTTTTTTTTTTCAGTCCGATTCTATTTCTGCCATGTTTTCCTGCTAGAAACACTACATAATGATGGTGTAATATTGCATAGTGTAGACCTTTTCCATACTATACTGCACACAAGGTGGATTTTGCCAAGTGTATGGTTTAATTACTAATTATAGGAGTAAAGATTATTACTTTTTTTATACTTTATCTGCTGTATCTATAATAATTAAACTGCCAGATCTTCTGGAACAGATATTTGCACAATATCATTTCGCTTTTTGCGTAAAACATGACATATATAATGATTTTATGTTTTTTCATAAGGGTGCTTTTAAGGTAGAAAAGAAAACCTTTCTAGAAGCCTGGCTTTGCCCATTTACACAACATAATCACAACAGCACTATAACCAAGGATTAAATGTGATGTAGGAGGTGAAGAAGCATTTTTATGGATGGAATTGGTCACAGTTTTCTCAGTTGTGGCTGCATAAAATCACCTTCCCTTTAATTGGAAATATAAACACAGATTTTATTCAGTTATAATATGCTTATAGTTATAGAAAGAATGAAGGTGCATTTATGTTCCAGCACCCCTGGAACACAGAGGGTTAAGGGCCTTGCTCAGGGGCCCCAAGATTGGCAGGTTTGCAATACTGTGGCTTAAACCTCAACTTTCAGTAACCCATAGCCTTAACCAGTGAGCTACCACCTCCCAGCTTATACTCATGTCCCTTGTGCTCAGGAAGGACGTGATTTTGTTACCATAGTGTATTTTTATTGAGCTCTGCATTTCCCTCACTTGAGCTACAAAACCCAAACATGTTCCAACATGAACCTGTTATAGAGCTCTGACCTCAACCCCAATGAACACCTTTGGGATAAATGTAAACGCTGACTGCACCCCAGGGCTCCTCACCTCAGTACCTGACAGCGAATAGAGACGTGGGATGTAAAAAGAAATACAGATCTTATAGTTTAGGTGTCCACAAACTTGTCCATATAGTGTGAAGACACATTTCTATATGATATCAATAGCATATATTTAGATTTGTTATGCATTTGTAAAATGAACATCATCCTTAAAGAATATTAATTCATTAATGCATTAATCAATTTAATTTATTTATTCACATTATTTAAGGGCAGATATTTATGCGGACCCCTTTTTGCATGGCATTTTTCTATAAGCATCAATGCATGTCTTTTTATACTAATTTGCCTTTATGGAACCAACTGAGTATAAGATTTTTTTAAACTTAATAACAGAGTAATAACAAGTCAATCTGAGTGATTATTAACCCAAAGGTTAATTAAAATCTATTTAATCCCCCATGACTGACATGATGTAAAGTGCAATGATGGAGGTAAAAACAGAGCGAAACGCTAGAAGAATGGATTTATGGGGTGTAGCATAGCCGTTCAGTGATTTAGCATGAAAGTGGAATGTGTGTCCAAATACAAGTAGTCCCAGAGTTACAATGTTCCGACTTACGATTTTTCCTTTTTATGATGATGAATATTGGAATTTTTATACGATACGTTGGGATGCTGCAGAGATGTTCACATCTACCCCCTTGTGAGATGCCTTTCTCTGACCAGCATTCGAGTTCAGTGGATTTTTTCTGTGTTTCTGGTGTTTCAAAGCCCAATTTTGGCTCTTTAGCCTTTGTCACATATCCATAACAGCACAGTGAAATTCTTTCTTCAAATATCAGAGCGGCCATAATACAGCGCCCCCTGGAGCACAGAGAGTTAAGGGCCTTGCTCAAGGACCCAAGAGTGACAGCTTGGCGATACTGGGGCTTGAACTCTTAACCTTCCAATCAATAACCCAGAACCTCAACCACTGAGCTGCCACATACTGTATACACTGTAGTTTATACATAACGGTAGTGTAAATTGTTGTTTTCCTAAATGATGTACTGTAATTTGTTGTAATATTAACACATTACACTATATACACTATACAACACCATACTGATCGCCATTGTTTGAGACTCTTGGGTGGGCTAGGCCACGTCTCGACTTGTATTTTCAGGCTACGTTGGGGTCATCAATACACATCTCCACTGTAAGTCAGGACCTACCTGTATATTTTCTTTAAAGGGAAAAAACAAAAAAATGATTGTGAGGTAGAACAGTCTAATAAGAGCAGCATGAAGTATGAAGGATTGTGTGTTTGTGAGTGAGTGTGTGACATGGGCAGGGGTCTTTTGTGCCCTTTCTCCTGGCTCGTATTTGATAATATACTGCACTCCGATGAAGAATGGACATAGGCACGTTGTTCCCATTGAGTCGCATTGATTTTCTCCTGTTCCAATGATTGATTTTCTCCCTGACCATTAATCCCACTCTCTCCACACCTCCCTTTCGCTGGCTACACTGCGGTCCCGCTCGACTTGCTTTATTTACTCAGGAAAAAAAATAAAATCTGAAAATAGGTATTGAGCAGAAGTCAGTTGATTTGCAATACCCATCGTCATAATGAATTTGCTCTTATACACACTTTCTGGTCGATATTTTTGGGACTGGGTGCTTTTTTATGAGAGATAAACACTTTGAAAACACCGTCTGGTTCACCTGAGTAAAAGTCGAAATTGATTTCTGCAATCCGCTAAGAGTCTTTATATCGCTCGTCTGTTGGGCTCAGCGTGAAGCCGCTCATATGAGGGGTTCGAATTTAATGCAGCAATGCTTAGTGGACACTTTTACCGTGGACTTTTTCTATACATTTATCTGCAGCTTCCTGAGATTTCCTGAACCGGCAGAAATAAAACAGACCGATAGTGGAGAGTGAATTCGATTATATTTGAAAATAAATATTGAATTATAACTAGAGATTGTGTTGATAAGTTAGGGTCAGAAATTAGACCTGAAGATTATTCCTAATATATTATTAAAATGTACAATCCATAAGTGAGAAGATTAAGTAAGTAAAGGCAAGATACAGGTGTTTTTTGGTCACATGTACTTTAAAGAACAGGGAAATTCTTTCTTCACATATCCCAGCGATGTTAGGAAGCTGGGTTCAGAAATGAAACAGCTCTCTTGGAGCACACAGATTAAGGGCCTTGCTCAAGGGCCCAAAAATGACAGCTTGGCAATACTCGGGCCTGAACCCCCGACTTTGCGATTAGTAGTCCACCACCTTAGAGGAGGTTGTAGTTCAGTGGTTAATTGCTTAACTCTATTCTCCTTGTGCCGATAATTTGGACGTGCAAATAAAAAAATATACATTTTACAACAGACATTGTCTCAAAGCAACTTTACAGAATTTCAGGTGTAAGATCAGGTAAAAAGAAGGGGAAGATCAGGTGGAGAGAAGAAGATCAGGTGAAGAGAAGGAAAAAATCAGGTGTAGAGAAGAAGATCAGGTGAAGAGAAGGAGAAGATTAAGTGAAGAGAAGAAGAAAATCAGGTGAAGAGAAGGAGAAAATCAGGTGAAGAGAAAGAGAAGATCAGGTGGAGAGAAGGAGAAGATCAGGTGGAGAGAAGTGGAAGATCAGGTGAAGAGAAGGCGAAGATTAGGTGAAGAGAAGGAGAAGATCAGGTGGAAAGACGTGGAAGATCAGGTGAAGAGAAGGAGAAGATCAGGTGAAGAGAAGGGGAAGATCAGGTGGAGAGAAGAAGAAGATCAGGTGGAGAGAAGAAGAAGATCAGGTAGAGAGAAGGAGAAGATCAGGTGAAGAGAAGGAGAAGATCAGGTGAAGAGAAGGAGAAGATCAGGTGGAGAGAAGAAGAAGATCAGGAGCTTACTTCTGGTGATATTGTGCATAAAATAATGGAACTTTCAGGTGAAGAGAAGGAGAAGATCAGGTGGAGAGAAGGGGAAGATCAGGTGGAAAGAAGGAGAAGCTCAGGTGAAGAGAAGGAGAAGATCAGGTAAAGAGAAGGAGAAGATCAGGAGCTTACTTCTGGTGATATTGTGCATAAAATAATGGAACTTTTTCCACATCTTCGACGTCACACAGACCTGAAAAATGGACATCCGTCTGTTTTATAATGTAGCTATGAAAGAGTTAATGAAATCCATCATATTTTTTTTTTCTGCAGGATAATGAATGTATATGGAGCTTTAGCTGAAGCACTGATTCAGAAGATGAACCTTTGATAGCAGCCATTACACCATTACACTTAATACAGTCCTATTACATGGCTCCTCGGGCAATTTCTTGCATATTAGTCGGGATATGAAACTGAAACATCAAAGTAATTTCTTGTATAGCGTGAAAGAGAAAAAAGAGAAGAAAAAAATCAGAGAGTTATGGATAGAAAAGTGTAGATAGAACAGAGGATAATGGAGAGGAATCTGAAATGTAAGTAATGTTTCGTATGTAAGCATTTTTCTATAAATCACCCGGTGTGTATTATTTAGATGCTCATGTCCTCCTGATTTTCACTTCAGCGGTGTTTTAGATTCCTTATCATCGTTTATTGAAGTCAGTTTTGAAAGCGGGAGTTCTGTAAAGTATGTGTGTGTGTGTGTGTGTGTGTGTGTGTGTGTTTCAGCTTTTATTCTTGGCATGGTTGACCTTAGATCACTCAGGCTCTTGATGTATTTTAAGGCTGGCGTTGCTCCATGATGGGATGCGTAAGTGTGTGTGTGTGTGTGTGTGTGTGTGTGTGTGTGTGTGTGTTTGTGTGTGTGTGTGTGTGCGTGTGTGTAAGTTGTGTCCATGGGAAGTTAAGGTGAGTGTGTTTGTGTGAACAGACTCAAGAGAGCAAAGCTCCAGACAGCTTGATTCTTCACTCACATCCGTCTGGCTGTGTGTATTGCTCTGCCCTTTCACTGGTGTGTGTGTGTGTGTGTGTGTGTGTGTGTGTGTGTGTGTGTGTGTGTGTGTGTTTCACTTCAGACGAGAAGAGACTTCTGACAGCTTTTGGAAGTCTCCAGACATGGCTTAAAAGAACAGTTTTAAGCTCCACATGAGCTCAGGAAAGTACTGAAGGACATTTATTTGAGATGAGAAGAGATTAGAGGAGAGAAGATGAGATAAGACAAGATTAAAGTTTTTTTGGGCTCAGCTCGAACCACCGAAAGTTCTGAAGGACGTCAAGTTGAGGTGAGATGAGATGAGATGAGATAAGATGAGATGAGATGAGATGAAATAAGGCTAGACAACGTAAAAGTTTCTAACTCAGCATGAATCAGAGAACGTTCTGAAGGACGATGAGTTGAGATGAGACAAGAAGCGATGAGACCAGAGGAGAAACGATGAGCTGCATAGAGTCTAGACAATAATTTGAACTTAGCATGAATGAGAAAACATTTTGAATGATGATGAGTTGCGCTGAGACAAGAAGAGATGAGACTAGACGAGAAGCTATGAGACCCGAGAAGAAAAGATGAGATGTGAAGAGACTAGAAAATAATTTGAGATAGGAGATGAAATTGAAGGACACAAGATGAAAGTTTTAGAAGAGATCAGAAAGTTTTAGAATAAGACCAGTTAAGAGAACACTTTGAGAAGAGATAAAATGAAACGAGATGAGACAAGTTTTTGAGCTCAGCATGAATGAGTGAATGTTCTGAAGGACAATGAGTTGAGCTGAGACAAGAAAAGATGAGAGGAGTCTAAATGAGAAGCAATAAGACCCGAAAAGAAAAGATTAGATAAGAAGAGACTAAAAATAATTTAAGATAAGAGATGAAATGAGAAAGAAATGAGACAAAGGTTTGAGATGAGATGAAATTAAACAAGACTAGGCTAGTTTTCGAGCTTGGCATGAACAAGAAGGTTCTGAGGGAAGGTGAGTTAAACCGAGACAAAAAGTGATGAGACCAGAGGAGAAAAGATGAGATAAAAAGAGACTAATTTGGCAGATGAGAACAAGGTCTCAGAAGAGATTATACGAGACAAAGATTTGAGATGACAAGACGGGACGAGGCAAGTTTTTGAGCTCAGCATGGAAGAGCTTCTGAAGGATGATGAGTTAAGCTGAGACAAGAACAGATGAGATGAGACGAGAGAAGTTTTGGATCTCAGCATGAATAAGAATCTCAGCTGAGATGAAATTAAACGAGAAGAGATGAGTTGAGACGAGAAGAGACGACTCCCAAGGTAGAGATGACTTTGAGGACAGATCGTATGTGTTTTGTTAATTAAAATGTCAGACCAATACCTCATGCTTCACTGACAAGTCTAAAGGAAGTTGTTCTCATGATAAAAGCGAATTAGGGACAAATCTGTGAAATCAAGCATGAAAAATGTGCACATTTAGTCATAAATTAGACACCCTTGTTGTTGTGAGGCTCTTTCTCCTCTAAGCAGTTACCACACACACACACACACACACACACACACACACACACACACACACACAGAGGACTTAAAATTGCTCAACATCAGGTGGGGAAATAAGAATCACTGTAAATAATGATTTAATGAGAACTTTATTGTTTGTGGTGATTCGTGCTCATTCGGCTACAAGTGTGTAAGTACTGATGCAGATGAGGTGAGGAGGCCTGGGGTGTGGTCAGCATTTAGATTCATCCCACACGTGTTTGGTCGGATTTTTCCACTCCAAACCATGTAAAGCAGATCTTCATGGAGCTGGATTTGTGCACAGGGTCATTATCAGGCGAACAGGTTTGGGTCTCCTAGTTCAAGTAAAGTTAAAATGTAATGCTCCGCACCCTTTTTTTTCCCAACAAAAGGCTAAATAAAACCTCTGGGAACACCTCCACATCTTCTCGAGTTAAACGAGTTAAACATGCTCCTGAGGCTCCAGTGACCACTGTTCCTGCCCCTCTCCCCTCCGCGGATCTTCACACTTCTGTGCAGCTTGGGATGGTCTCTCATCAAGACCTTGGGTGGTTCCATGTAATTCCGGAGTAGAACGGGTGCTTTGAGGACGGATTGGACTGTAGTTGGTGTCGGCGGTCTGCTGCACTGACTCGGGAGAGCAGTTTGCTTCTGATCATCATCACTGCACCCCGCAACTTTGTATATATGCTTCAAATGGACATTTGGTGCAACCCAGATGAGGATGGGTTCCCTCTTGAGTCTGGTTCCTCTCAAGGTTTCTTCCTTATGCCATCTCGGGGAGTTTTTCCATGGCAAAGGGATTTGAATCCTTGGTTATAGTGCTGTTGTGGTTATGTTGCACAAATGGGCAAAGCGAATACCTTAAAAGCACCCTTATATCCTTATATATGACATGAGCTGGTAGCAAAAGCACCAAAAACACCTGTAGCTTTATTTGCACATCATATACACAATAATTATAAAGAAGCATTGCTTCTGAAAGGTTCTGATAGTCCTTGAAGACAGCTGACTCCTGTTAGAGAGTAAGGGCTCGGTACACTAATGTGGTATGTGGAAGGTACAGACGTTTCTGCGAATGGTACAGTATGTAGGTGAGTATATGTGGGCAGGCTTGTGCGGTTTTGTTGCAGGGGATAAAATAGATTGCCATCGTTTAACAAAACAGCTGTACAAACAGAAATGCCTTGTGGATAAGAAAGATCAGGGAGAATAGCCAGATAAATACCCATATAATAATTCTCTTTGCAATTTTGGTGAGCAGAAATGTCCCTCAGAAATCGTACGTTAAACAGTAAAGCAGAAAACAGCAGAATTCTACATCTGTCAATCGAGTATCTGAGGAATCTGAGGCTACAGTGGATGCAGCATCATGTGTCCTGCTTCAGTCAGTATGTGAGCTGTATATGTGGGGGGAAGTAATGTTATTAAAAGGGGAAATGAACAATAACATCAATGCTGAGCGGAGAACGGATTCCCCATCTACCCGAAAGCTGCAAACTAAGCAGCTATGCTGGAGTTATTTATAGATTGTTCATTTATAAAACATACAGTTACTGTACATTAACCGTTTGCTAGCCGTAGCCATTTGCCATTTTTTTCATTTATTGCATTTGGCTTATGCCCTAATCCAGAGCGTCTTAAGGATATTTTAGTTTTACATCTAAGCAAAAAAGAAATAAGGGCCTTGATAAGGGGACCCAGCAGTGGCAGCGTGGTGGTGCTAGGATTTGAACCCATGACCTTCCAATCAAAAGTCCAACATCTTACCTATTATCACTTCACCCTACATTTACATGTATATCAATTCACAGATGCCCTTATCCAGAGTGACTTACATTAATGTTATTTAATACAACTGAGCAGTTGAAGGGGTTAAGGGCCTTGCTCAAGGGCCCAGCAGTGGCAGCTTGGCTGTGCTGGGATTTGAGCTCACTTTCGATCAGAAGACACCTTAACCACAAAGCTACAACGTCCCCTATAACACAGAATAATTCAAACGTGAAAATTATGTTGGTGGGGTTTTTTTTATTCCTTTGACAACAATTCTATGTTTTCATGTTATGATTCAAAATGTTATATATTTTTTATTTTTTGCCTAAGCTGTTTTTAATATAATTTAACCTCCAACATTTTTTTTCGTAATAGATTTCCCCCTAGAAATTCGTCTGTAATCCTGTGCACTATAAATAGCGTGAATATCAATTTTACATTCAAGCAAGCTTTCCATTTGCATCCCCCGCAGTGTAACAGTTTTCCAGCTGAAAGCACTAAGATGTAATGATGAGTTATAGAGACTTGTGTGTGTGTGTGTGTGTGTGTGTGTGTGTGTGTGTGTGTGTGTGTGTGTGTGTGTGTTTGAGGGTGTGGGGTGGCAGAAAGCCAGGCTATTAAACAAAAAGCAATTACACTAAATATCTAAAATCTGTGGGTTAAGCTTCGGTGAGCTTCTGTTTACCCTTCCGAGACCTCAATTACCCTCAGTAAATCCATTTTTTATATTGTTATTATAACAAACGGGGAACGCAAAAAAGGCAAAGCAAACTGACTCAGACAGGCGCTAAACATTTTAAATAAACAAATGAACAAATAAATACATAGAATATCTAGTCTGGATGTTATTTGTTTTTTCTTTAATACAAAAATATTTTCTTTTTCTAAATCTGATCAAATCTGATCAAATTTTATAATAATAATGTAAACATAATCATAATTATTATTAAGTAATTATTATTATTATATTATATAATGATAATAATAGTGTTACTACAATTATTGTTGTTATTTATTCTGTTTATTTGGAAGTGAGAGCAGCTATTAAGAGGATGAAGAGTGAAAATTAGTTTGGACCAGATGACTTTCGAAAAAGCGTATGACAGGGTTCCAAGAGAGGAGCTGTGAAATTGTATGAGGAAGTCAAGTGTGTCAGAGAAGTATGTGATGGTGGTGCAGGACAGTGTGACAGGAGTAAAGTGTGCAGTAAGAACGACAGACTGGTTCAAGGTGGAGGTTGGACTGCATCAAGGATCGGCTCTAAGCCCTTTCCTGTTTGCAGGTGTGATAAACAGGCTGACAGACGAGGTCAGACAGGAATCTACCTGGACTATGATGTTTGCGGATGATATTGTGATTTGTGGGGAGAGTAGGGAGCAGGTTGAGAAGAGCCTGGAGAGGTGAAGGTACACGCTGGAGAGAAGGGGAGTGAAAGTCGGTAGGAGTAAGACCGAGTACATGTGTGTGAATGAGAGGGAGGGCAGTGGAGGGGTGCGGTTGCAGGGAGAAGAGGTGGAGAAGGGGAGGAGTTTAGGTACCTGGGATCAACAGTGCAAAGTAATGGGAGTGTGTTATGTTGAACAGCAAGAGTGAGCATCAAGAGTGAGTTACAGACAGATGTGGTAGAGAGAATCAGATCATTTTCCAAAATAAAACATTGTTTAGAATCAGATAATAAATAAAACAGAAATAATGTAAGTTATGTATTCTTTCTGTGTATGGCCCAGTATCAATTGACCCAGGAACCGGTGCTGGTCTGCAGACTAGGGGTTGGGGACCACTGCCTTAAAAAAATGTGATCTTCGACGACTATATGACCCCTTGCCCGAACTCATTTCACTCCACTCTGCTCCCTGCCCTGCTAATCTAACAAGGTGGAATTCATTAACCTTGCCCATATTCCTGACCACATGTTCCCAGTAGTCGCTGGGTGCCAGGAGCCTGTTATCATTCCTGCATTGTTCGACAGGCTGACAGAGGTGAAGGGAATCCGAAGATCATTTATTTATGAGTCCTGCACTCTGCCTAGCGCTGGGGTCAATAGCATCACGCAGTCCGACGGCGCTGGAGCGCAGTGGCACGAGTCCAGGCCAATCATTTAGACACCTTTAGCAGAGGTTCCCAAGCCCCCGGCATCGCCACTTAAACAAGGGGTCATGGCACAAGGTGGCTTAATTGGAAACTGAGAAAGTTTTATGGACATGGCCTCATTATTTTATGGAGCCCCGAAGGATTGTTGTCATGTCTTAAAAATTCGATGTGTCGTGAATGCCATTCTGCGACATCATTAGAGACGTTTCGAGAGGTTAGTGTTCGAAATAGTGACACGGATGTCACGAATGCAGTGCGGGTGAACCCTCGAGAAATATTATTAGGCATAATTTAGGTAGATATTCCTGGCTAGAATTATGATGCGGCCAGGTTTATTTATTATTTATTTTTTCCTTGGAGTGCACTTACCAGTTCTTGTGCTCTATTAGCGGGTGAATTATAAGCGAGAAGACTTTTGCCATCATAATTTCAGGCTCATCTCCATCTTCAGCCGCTTGTCGTTTTAGTGCCAGCTGTCATTTGGTGTCATTATCCGAGACAGCGTTGTCACGCTTCACTTTTTCCCCCCTTTTTTTTTCCCTCGCCCACACTTTGTACACACACTCTATTTCGTTCTCTCTCTTCCTGTCAAGTGCACTGTTTGTCTTTTCTAATCGTCCACCTGTCACCCTCGTTTGCTGAAACAAAGAGGTATTAAGAGTTTACACAGTCTTTGAAGCGTAGCAGATTCGATTTGATTACACACATTACCCAGGCGTTTATGTGTGTGCTTGTGATTTAGGTTCTACTTTACTTTCATTTTTTTTTATTACACACCACTTGTAAATTGAACAATCCATTACAGACTGGCACAAGTAACGTCGGGTTTTAATTGCCCCGGTTTTCCCGCAAGTCTGTAAAATGAGAATTGAAGTCTGAAGCAGCAGGATTTAAGGAGAACGCTCGCTAATTGTGCGCACCTGCGGCGAGCTGAAATGGCATTTGGGTTGTCTTTCAGGACTTCGTGTTGGGATTTCGCAATGCCGCCGCTCATTGTGCTCTTTGACGTGCCACTGTTTTCATGGTGACTGTTTGGCAGCGATATGGCAGGGATTAGGAGACGAAGGCCGACTGGGATTAGTGTTAATAGGAAAGCAGAAACCTGTACCCACCCGCTGAAGAGTCTTTCCTCATGAGCAAAGAGGTGCTGCGTAAACAGCGGCATTATGTTTTCTGATGATTTGGCCTATAAAAAGCAGACTTTTTTTTGTATATTATGACCAGTCTGCATTCGTCTTCTGAATTCTTATTTTCGTCCTACCTTCCTTTTACCTGTCTATCTATAATTACATTTATTCTTGCTTCATTCAATAGTTCTTTTATTCACCATCCATCCATCCATCCATCCATCTTTCTTTCTTTCTTTCTTTCTTTCTTTCTTTCTTTCTTTCTTTCTTTCTTTTTTTCTTTCATCTATCTATCAATCTATAATTACATACATTATTGCTTCATTCTATATTTTCTTCATCATCCATCCATCCATCAATCCATCTATCCATCCATCAATTCATCCATCCATCCTTCCATCTATCCATCCATCCATCCATCCATCCATCCTTTTTTCTTTCTTTCTTTCTTTCTTTCTTTCTTTCTTTCTTTCTTTCTTTCTTTCTTTCTTTC
>MU551534.1:8124171-8137074 GCA_024362625.1 Silurus asotus
CATCCATCCATCCATCCTTTTTTTTTCTTTCTTTCTTTCTTTCTTTCTTTCTTTCTTTCTTTCTTTCTTTCTTTCTTTCTTTCTCTCTCTCTCTCTCTCTCTCTCTCTCTCTCTCTCTCTCTCTCTCTCTCCCTTTCTCTCTCTCCCTTCCCTTCCTTTTGTTTTGTTTTATTTTCAAGTTTATTTCTATAGCGTTTTTCACATTGGACATTGTCTCAAGCAGCTTTACAGAACTACAGAATTAAAGTGAATGATGTGTATTTATCTCTGATGAGCAGCCCGGGGTGAGAAAATACTATTATTTTCACATTAAAAACCACAGCACTAACCTTGTTCTTATTCTTGTTTTGTACTGTGCATGAGATTATACCAGAATTCAATCTAATATGACGAAGGAAACACTTTAATGTTTGCTTGTGTGTTCATTTGTCTGTTAATTGTTTCATTTCTGTATATTTATCCTGGTTAGACTTGCAGTGGATCAGCAATCTCATGTACACAGTGCTGGGAATACACCCTGACAACACACACACACACACACACACACACACACACACACACACACACACACACACACACATGCATTCACACTCTTACTCTCACTGTGGGTCACAGATCATCTACCTTGCATTATTTTGGGAGGAAACTGAAAATCTCAGATAAAATGTAACATAATGTGCTTTTTCAACATCCATTTGCTGTTATAATGACCTTCACTCTTCTTGGAAGATATATATATGTGTGTGTGTGTGTGTGTGTGTGTGTGTAATGAAACTTGGATAAATTTGAGTGCAGTTTGTATAGAAGTACAGATCCTCTGAAAAAACTTAACATATATTTATTATAGTCAAAGTTGTCTATTGTCTAAAAGGGACAAACTTACAGTTATAAAGAAAAATCGTATTGATTCTTTCTTACCACATTATTTGTGTAAAGCTGCTTTGAGACAATGTCTATTATTAAAAGCACTATATATATAAAAAAATTACGATGGATGATTTTAAATAAATGGCAACAAACATAAGTACACCCTAAATCAACTATATATATATATTGTATTCTGTGGCACCCCAAAGTAACTGCGGGCCCCTGCCTGGCCACCCCTACTGTATAAAAAATCCCTGGCCTTAGCCATGCGCCTAATCCTGACAATAATGTAAGGTATCTGAAGTTGTGTGAACATTCGGTTGTAACAGTTAATCTTATTTTCTAAAACCAGAAAAATGGTTAAAGTCTTTTGCCTGAGGTTTTGAGTGAAATGTTTTGAATTTGCTTTGAGGGCAAGAACAAAAACTTTGGAATGATCTGACCAGTGCAACAAGAATAAGAACAGTCAGACCATGAATAGAAAGTGAAATTTTTTGGACTCTTTTGAAGCAACTCGAACATTTTATGTGTCTACAATTTCTTTAAAATAGTAACATTCTCTTTTACAATAAACACCAAAAGAACCGAATTTCAACTGATTTTGTTCCAAAAAGGAGATCATTCGAAATCGGTTTGGCAAGTTGCAAAGTATTCTCAGCTCGCTTTCTTTCTTTCTTTCTTTGTGTGTGTGTGTGTGTGTGTGTGTGTGTGTGTGTGTGTGTGTGTGTGTGTGCTCCTTGTTGTGTATGTGCATACACAGGGTTTTGAGGACTTGTTTTCTTCTGTTCCAGGGAAATGAACTCGCTGAAACCGAACAGGAAAGATATGGCAAGCCAGAGATCCAAAAACTTCTCAGCCAGAAGCTCCTTAAGTTGCCATGGAAACCAGAGGTAAAGCCTCATTTGTTTGCCTTCCTTCCTTGTACAAGCTGTAATGTTTACCCTCCAGAGGCTGGGTGAGGATGAAGTGTACACAGTGTGAGGAGATGTTGTTTTCGCCTGTCATTCTCTCTCTCTTTCTCACTCTCTCTCTCTATATATCTTTCTATCTCTCTCTTTCTATATATCTATCCATCAACTTTCAGACTTTTCACTATTACTGCAGTCATCTTTAAAACCAAACCGTCCCAGTAACATACACTTAAGAACGATAGAAGGATACCCTATTAAACATAACTAGTTTGTGGTAAAGATCACAAATCTACAGTGGACTCAATACAGCGAGACATCGTGATGGTGTTTTATTGAGAGGCTGCCATTGTACCGACACGAAATAATACTGTTTAAAATCGTAAAGAATCCTTCAGGAACTCGCATTCAATCACTGTCGAAATTACAGCATCAGTCATTATCTACATTCCATCACTTCTATTCGGAGCTGAAAATACCCAGAGTTCTCCTAGCAATATAAGTGTGCACAATTTAGCATTAAACATTAGTATCTTTCAGTTCAGAGGAATTCTTTGAGCAGCTTCTTCCTAAAATATGTACCGGACCCCACTGTATTATACTATATGTAAATTGTGGTCCGAAAGTCTGAGAACACTAATGAAAATGTATCTATTTTGTATTATTTATGGCAAAAAGTAGAATAAAAAAAAATATATATTTTCAATGTATTTTTTGGTACGTCCAATTTTTTTTCTGCTGAAACAGCAGTGTGCATGCCATGGATTCAAGTTTGTGCAAAACCTGTGCACAACCTGATGAGCCATTTCAAATCAGTCAGATTGTCATTTAAACGCATGAGAGACAGGGACAGGAAAAAGCTGCATTTTATATCCAGTATCATTTTGTATCTATCAGCTAAAGATTGATCTATAGTACGCTATATTTGTTAATTTCTGTATAAGAAATATGATCTGCTTCCTCATTTTTCCTTATTTTTCTGTTTTCTTGTTTGCTGTGTTCCTGTATTATGAATGCATTGTTTTGTCACAAGTCTTGTTGCAATTTTTGACACTATCTGCAGGTACATATATTATATATTATATATAGACAAAAGTAATGACACTTGTCTTTTCCAGCCATATGTGGTTTTGCCCCACAGACATCTTTTTCAGAGGAGTGGATGTTATTGTGATAGAAAAATGGAGACTATATGTGTAATGGGCTTTCTATCTATCTATCTATCTATCTATCTATCTATCTATCTATCTATCTATCTATCTATCTATCTATCTATCCATCTATCCATATATCCATCTATCCATCGATCTATCTCAATAAAATAATGCTTTATTGGCAAAAAAGAAAAATCATGTTTTCTCTATCGTTCTTTGTCTATCTATCTATCTATCTATCTATCTATCTATCTATCTATCTATCTATCTATCTATCTATCTATCGATCTATCTATCGATCTATCTCAATAAAATAATGCTTTATTGGCAAAAAAGAAAAATCATGTTTTTTCTATCGTTCTTTGTCTATCTATCTATCTATCTATCTATCTATCTATCTATCTATCTATCTATCTATCTATCTATCTATCTATCTATCTGGCGGACAGACAGACAGACAGACAGACAGATAGATAGATAGATAGATAGATAGATAGATAGATAGATAGATAGATAGATAGATAGATAGATAGAATATTCTTTCTTAAAACATGTTTAATTTTACTAGACAAATATAGTTAGTAATAGATAGTGGTTTAGATTTACTCGTCTTTAGACATGCTGCGTAATACAGATTTTATGATCAATTAAAAATGTCAATAAAAACAAAAACAAAAAAATATTTAATATAAAACCCTTTCGACCCAGCATGAGCAGGCGTGTGTCTGCCTCTTTTGGTAAATCCATTCATTTACAAAAATATCAGCCGCTATGGAATTCATCCTACAAATCATTTTGAATTACAGATTTTAATCAAATCCTTGTAGTGAAGAAAAGTGAATTCCATTGTGAAAAGCGCAGTGCGTGTGAAAGAGCACATTTAGTGCAGCGGGCTGAACGTTGTTATTCGAAATCGGTACTTCCATTAAAGGTGTGAAAAGACACAGAGTATGTATTATGTTTTCCGTTTGCCTCACGGATTCGTTTATTGGCGTCATTAAGCGTGTAGCTTAGCAAAGCACTGAAGCTGGAAATGTAATCTGCATGCCTGTGCGTGGGCACTGTGGTTTATTAGCATCAAACTGAACAAAACAGCATCAGTGTTAGCTTTAACCGTGCTAAAGTTGACTTATGAAGTATATTTTTTTTCTTGGCAACTATTAAAACGAAAATGCTGATGTGGTGTATATGAGTGCTGGATCATCTATAAAACAATTCGCTGAAAGGCCTTTTACCTACATTAATGATTGACTTTATAGTAGTGTTACTCTAATAAAGGGAATAGTGTGACGATACCTCTGTAAGACATACCTAACCTCACCTCGCCATCTATCTTCCCTCTCCTCCATCAGGATATTATGAGATTTCTCAGAGGTAACATCCGCCCACACTTTTCCTATCCCTTTAGGAATTATGCTAAAATTACACAAACAGGTGGCCGGGAGGAAAAGCAGTCACACGCCAGTCCGTCTGCAGTGCGCTCTGATTTCTTTCCAAATGTAGACATGCTAGTCACCTGCGACAATCAGAAACATCAGACCTCAACCTTATAACATGTTATAAAGCTAACACGGCAGGTTAGGCTTTCTCTATAGCGTTAAGTGTATAACTTTTCCTTCGTTTGAATGTGTTGATCTGATCTGAATAATCGTCAGAAAACGCTCGAGCTCATCACGCCGAGTCGAAGCCAAAGCACCAGCACGGCTTCCAAGCTCTTATCAGCCAATAATGAAGAGCACAGTGTTCTGCCACTCGCCGCTTCATTACTCCCCCTATTAATTAGCACAATCCCAGTGTCCTGCCAGTTCGAGATGCGTGATTATCTGGCATAACAATGTCTTCCGCACAGACAATTGCCATGGAGTAACATGGCAGCTAGAGAGCGAGGGGAGAAGAGGTGACATCTCTGACGAGGATTCCTACAGGATCTTACAGAAGAATGTTGCTTTTTCAGAAGAGTTGCTTTTTCAAGGGCATCTTCCAAAAAGGAACGTAATTACCAGGGTATCAGAGGTGTGTAATGCTTTAATACAATGCCAGCAAGTCCAGAGAAAATCCCTAAATAGAAGACGAGTAAAAGAACAGCAATCTTTAAAGCTGAGATGTGAAGGACTAAATCAGATAATGAGACTTTCCTCAAGGTGCCTTTCTTCAAGGTGAACAATTTAACTGGAATGCAGCGCTAGAAGAAAAAGTCTGCACCTATTGTCTACATCGCAGGTCTATGGGTGTTAAAAAAAGCCAGGCAAGAAGGAATGAGCCTCATTTATTTTTATGTTGCTGCCAAGGTGTTGACTATTTTTTTTATTACGACAGCAATGATAGTAGCTCCAAGAGAAATCACAGGTTAATAGTCATTTGCAGTAAACCAATAACAGCTTATTTTCTACTGAAGGACTTGTTTGGGGGACACTCCATATAAACAGATTTCTTCTTTAATTGTTGATAGTTTTTTGTGAGGTGGTGTGTATTTTACAATTTTGGATACATTTTCTAAGAGTCGTAGGTTAAGATGTTGCTTTTCCTCTGCAGAACAGAAACAAAGTTTGATGTCCTTTGCAGAGCAGGTAGGTGGAGTTATGTCCTCAATAGGACAGGGAAGCTTTACATGGAGGCAGAGTGACATCATAAGCAGGGCAGGGAGGCAGAATGAAGTACTCTGCAGGGAAGGCAGGAAAGCAATGTCCTCTGCAGGGCAGGGGGGAAGATCAACATTCTCTGCAACTTCTGATGTCCACCACAAAGCAGAGAGAGAAACACTGTCCTCCACAGGGCAGGGAGGCAGAGTGACATCCTTTACGGGGCAGGGAGTCAGAGTTATGTCTTCTGAAGGGCAAGGAGGAAGAGTGATGTCCTAAGCACTGCATAGAGGCAGTGTATTGTCCATGGGCACCAGTGAGACAGAGCTATGCCTTTAGTAAAGAAAAAATTGGTGGTGGATGGATGTCTTTGGGACTGACTGAGTGGTAACTGAGCACATTACCCATTGCTGACTTATAGTATAATATCATTGTATTCTTTACCACACATCATGTTTATTTAGTTGGTTGGTTGGTTTGTTTGTTTTAAAAATATCTAAAGCCCTTGTTCTACTGTATTTTTATCCTCTCTACTTGCCAGTTTATTTCAGCCACAATAACACTGCTGTGTATTTCTGATCTTAAATGTTTCATTATTTGCTGGACTGTAACGTAGAGCACAAGAAATCTTGATTTGACTTGCTGTGTACAAAAGAAATGAATTAAGATATAATATTTATAAGAGGTTTATATCTTAGTGATATAATGATAATTATTGTAATCCAAAAATAGATATGGAAATAGAGAATATTAGTTTCACAAAAGTGATTAATTTGTGTTTTTATCTTGTCTGTAATCACATAAAAGGAATTTGCAACAGCCATGTCAAGAGTTTATAGAGGTATTGGCGATTGCTTAAGTGTTAAAAACATGTAAAGGTAAAGGGAACGTCTTCCTGCTTACACTCTCCACTGCTGCAAACCATCCTACTGATGATCGACGATATTATTCGGCTTTACTAGCCAGGGGGTTGACTAATTGCTGTCTCAGGCTAGCACAGTGGGCAGTCCCTTTCTCCTGTCTCCAAAGAGAATAGACGAAAGTAATGATCAAGAAGAAGTATCATTTGAGACTAAACCTACCAACGGTGCGCACTTTAACCTTCTCTTACACCAAGCAAAGTTTCAGGTAATAAATGACAGTGTCTATGATTCAAATATGAGTATATAAGTTCTCATTCATCCTGTTAGGTTGGAAATATGCCTCCAATACACAATAAATTCCAAATCTTCCTATCATCCTTGGCCTGAACCCACCCCAGGCCAGAAATGACCTCTGGTTTCACCTCATGATTTACGAGCTCCTCAGCACTGTTATTGAATTCCATTATTTGTCCATGGCTGACGTCTGGTAAACGTATCATGGGGGTGGGGGCTTCATCTGGAAGTGAGGAGAGATCTTTCTGATAGAAGGAAACGTCTTATCAACCTCACTCCTAACTCAAACCCTTCACCACACATACACACACCCAACCCCCATCCTCCATTATGCACCAGTGGCTGAAAGCACAAGCTTATCTGAGCTGAATATATTTAAGCACTGCTCTTTTTTTTTTTCTTTGAGAAGATGAATGTTATCTGGAAAAATGCGGAAATTACTGCTGATAACACGGGGATTTGGGGGTTTTGGTGAATATTGGGTTCTAAGAAAGAATAAGGCTGCATATTTGGACATGAGTGTTATCAGATACATTGCAGGATTGCCTTGTATGGGGTTTTAAGCAGGAATCTGTAGATGTTGAGCAGGAGCTGGCCAGTGTGGCAATTTTTCCTCCTGAGAATTGTATCCTGTGGGGATTAAAATATATGAACACAATTACATCTTCAGGATTTTCATCTTTTCCTTGATGCTCAGTCATGGGTTTTACAAAGATATATTAATGTATTGCATTTAGAGTCTCCATGAATATCACATTGCTTGTGTAAATGCTAAACAATTTCCAAGTAAATTTGTTCATATCCAGCTTAATAAATGTTCATATCCAGATTGATACAGAAAGTTTAATAGATATCAGCCAAGGATATGATTACAAAGAATTATAAGCTCTGTTCTAATCATTTATTAATACAGGCTTAGCTGAAAAGTCGTACCGATTTTTTTTTACCGGACTTGTTGAAATATTTAAAGGCTAAGGCGGGAATTCGCAAGAAATATCCAGCATGATTGGCGTGTATGAGACATAGATCAGCACAGGGGACCACGGAGTGTCTGCCATGTCTGTCTGAGATGAGTCAGGTCAGTCGTAAAATGACCCCTATCCACCCCCGCTGGGGTGGGTGGGGTGCCAAGGTCTACATCCGTACTGGCTGCAATTAGAAAGGCTAAAATTAAACCTGACAGTGGCGAGAGAGGAGGAGGCAGCATGTGAGAGTGTGTCGGTAACTCAGTGCACTGTTTTGGCCTCACTTCGGGAACAAATGTAGGAATTTCGAATATTTGCTGAAATGTGAGAAATTGCTTTTTAGTGCATTTTAATAGGAGGTGCATTCCTCAATGTTCAGCTTCACCTGTTTTCTATATATATAAATATATATATATGTATATGTATATATTAATCAAAGATTTCCTTTCCCTTGAATTCCTAAGCAGCTTGGCAAACAACATATGTGACTTCAGGTGGAAATTTATCCATAAATGACCTGATGGCACGGCAAGAGGAGGCCTGCTTTCACACCTCTCGTGGCGTTGATTTGCAGCCAAATCCAGCGTAGCCGCTGCGCTTCGTTCACACACTCTCTCACTCTCACCTCTCTTGGGGTTATTCCTATTCACAGACCCAATTTCAGCAAGCCAGAGCCTGCGCTAGTCTGTGCTGGACATGCATGGGTCTAAGCTGGGGATGTGTATCAAGCACAGCTCTCTCACTCTCTTTCCATTAAAATGAAGCCTGCCATTGAGTCAGCTCTCTGTTTAAAGAAGGTCCCAAAAGACCAAAGGCCATGAGCCTGAACGTTCAGTGCAGGAAATAGGGAGCCACTGCAAGGAACGAAATAAGGGATGGTTCTGGAGGGAATGACAGAGGGAAAGATTGTGAATCGAAATATTGTCTGAAACCCTGCCCTTGAACCAGTAATAGTATTACCTACCATGTTTCTCTCTTTATTTATCTTGCAGTATAAAGGCCAGGCCAACCTGCACGTGTTTGAAGACTGGTGTGGATCATCAGTTTCTCAGCTCAGGAAGAACCTGCACTTCCCTTTGTACCCACATGTAAGTAAACCAAAGGCTCCAGTTGGCTTAGCTCCATACATAATAATAATATATTAATAATCCAACTCACAGTTTAATCAGAATTTAAAATAAATTCAGCCAAACCTGA
The DNA here is from genome assembly GCA_024362625.1 of Silurus asotus. Lineage (NCBI taxonomy): Eukaryota > Metazoa > Chordata > Actinopteri > Siluriformes > Siluridae > Silurus > Silurus asotus. Next base: position 8,132,999 of record MU551534.1, read on the forward strand.
GGATATATAGTTATGAGGGTTTATCTATGTATGTATGTATGTATGTATGTATGTATGTATGTATGTATGTATGTATGTATGTATGTATGTATGTATGTATGTATGTATGTATGTATGTATGTATGTATGTATGTATGTATGTATGTATGTATGTATGTATGTATGTATGTATGTATGTATGTATGTATGTATGTATGTATGTATGTATGTATGTATGTATGTATGTATGTATGTATGTATGTATGTATGTATGTATGTATGATAGATAGATAGATAGATAGATAGATAGATAGATAGATAGATAGATAGATAGCAGAATGATTCATACTGCAGATTTAGTTTTTATTTTGTTAATGATATTTAAAATAAAAAAAACTATAAATGTTAAAATACAAATTTAGTTTGGACTACATGAAATTGTATCTACGTGAAAGATATTTAACAGAGTGCTGAGTTTATGGTGAATATAATTTATTAAGATCTTCAGTATCTGAAGTGTTGAGTGACTCAGGGGCCCAGCAGTGGAAGCTTGGTAGTGCTTGGATTTGAACACATGATCTTCTAAAAGCTTCTAGTGTATATCAACTGAGCTACCATTTCCCCATATATATATGTTTTGCATCTGTTCATATGTGTTTCATTAAAATGTGGAAAATAAATGTTTTGCTTGTTGTTCGTGTTGATATTCATCAGCAATCTTGTTGAAATATTGGTGCAGTGTTGTATAATTTAGCAAATCAAATGACTGCAATATTGCAGTTTGTTTATTAAATTTAAAGGCTTACTGTGTGGAAAACGCGTTCTATGCTCCAGACACTAACTAATTCCCACTATGTGAGACTGTATCAGTCAGTGTCTATCAGGTGTTTGTGTATTCTCTGATTTAATGGGACAAAAGATTAAAGGTTTAAGATGAAGACAGGATTTGTACACGTCTTCCTGAGTCCCGCCCGGCACACAGGCTTCACTGAGACTGAATGGAGTGTCATGTTTATTAGACAGTGCTCACTTTATCTGTCCAACCTGAATGCATGGTTTCTCCTTATAATGATTGGTTTAGAACTCTCAAAGTGGCAGAATCTCACAGGAAGCTGCCAATCAGTAAATAGGGAATGAACATGACTGACATCTCCAGCTTAAACATACCTGCACCACTTGGAGTAAGAACATGATGAAGTAGGTGTAAACTTTATATCATAAAAACCCTGTAAATATAGATCTCTGGTTGTTTTCATTCTAAAATTGTATTAGTCTATGTGGCTGTCACATCGTTTTTCAGGCTGCATAACATACTAGTGTTAAAACTGTTTTTTTTTTTGGAAGATAAAAGATCTTCTTGCTCAGGAGAGACTGAAAATCTAACAAGAAAGCATAACAATAGCCAAGATTTTAATTCAGAGAAGAGAAAAGGTTGTTTTTAACGAATCCATTGATATAATTCCAATTATAATATACAATTGAAAAGTACTAACAATTTGATTATAATTCTATTGTTCATTTTACATTCATACAACAGTTAGTTATGAAGTTCATGAAATTCCAATTTTCAGCTTCACAGAAACTATCACTACAGTAGAGGTTGCTGAGAAACTGATAAGCTTAATTGGCTTTTTTGCATCAACAGCCCCAATGTTGCTCCCTCAATTTCACATTGTATTGCAACCACAGATTGGCAAAAACTCTTTAGCAGTTTGGTACATACTACAGGAAAATGGTTCATACTCCAACAATTTGGTCCATACCAAGGACAAATAATCTATGCTCCTGCAATTTGGTCCATAATAACGACAATTCTTCCACATTCTAGACATTTGGTTCATACACCAACAATGTGGCCCATACTAAAGACATTTGGTCCATACTTCTACAATTTGGTTCATGCTAAAAATATTTGGTCCATACAAAAAGCAATTGGTTCATACTTCAACTATCTGGTCCATGCTAAAGATATTTTTATTATATACTAAAACAATTGGACCATACTAAAGGCAATTGGTCCATACTTCAACAATCTGGTTCATGCTAAATATATTTGGTCCATGCTAAAGACAATTGGAACATACTAAAGGCAATTTGTCCATACTTCAACAATCTGGTCCATGCTAAATATATTTTATTCTATACTAAAGACAATCGGTCCATACTTCAACAATCTGGTTCATGCTAAATATATTTGGTCCATACTAAAGACAATTGATCCATACTTAAGGCAATTGGTCCATACTTTAACAGTCTGATCCATGCTAAATATATATATTTGGTCCATACTTAAGACAAGTGGTCCATACTCCAAAAATCTGGTCCATGCTTAAGATATTTGGGTCATACTTTAGCACTTTTGTTTATACTCCAGCAGTTTAGTCTACACTTCCACAATTTGCTGTGCGGTAGTAAAGTCTGCTTTTACCGTTCTTGTAAAAACACCTTAGTGTTGGTCCTCCAGTCTAGTAGTTATCTAGTAGTCTAGTAGTTAAATACTTTAAGGTATTTATTAAAGATGGTATGGGTTACCGTCTTTTTCATCTTCTAATCCACTGCCGATTCTTTATTCCTGGAAACATTGTCAAAGAGATAAAACTGTTTCCACACCACTCCACAAATCTGTTCACTCCACAAATCTGTTCACTCCACAATCCGGCACTGCTTCGTCCCCATTCATATACACCCAACCGTCGCAGAATCATCAAATAACTTCTGCATGCAGCAAAATACGGAGGTGTAACCGAAGCAGAACAATATTGTGTAAGAAATTACAGTTATTCTATATTAATTTCTTAATTATAATATATATTGTGGTTACAGTCTAGATTGTTGGGTCTGTTCAGAAATTGAATCGTACTCTGGAGCATGTTATGTGTGCAGAGTGCAAATTGCAGTCCCTGGGCTTCTCACCTTTGCATTCTGTGACTATTATTTATTCACAACTTTCATTTACTGCTGCTAATAATGTCAGCAAACTGCTTCGGAGGTTGGAGCATGTGGATAGCAGGGTATTATATGGGGCTAAGAAAAGATATGGTGTCTATTATTGTATTTTCTGTATTTTCTGTATTTTCCTTTTTTTTTTTTTTTGCAGACCAGAACTACGGTTAAGAAACTGGCTGTGGTTCCGAAGTGGAAGAATTACGGCCTTCGGATCTTTGGCTTTATTCATCCGTATAAAGACGGTTTGTTACAGAGCAGTCATGCAGTCAATAGTGATGTGAAATTACATCTGTGAAGCAATGCCTTTCTAAGAGAAATACACTTACAAAAAGATGTTGTGTTTAGAGCTTTGCTCCAGGCAAGTTTCCGAAATCCTGAATAGACAAAAAGAGAAGGAAATGGGAATGAAATAGGATTTATTACAAAATATATATAAAAAAAAATGGTTCATGAAACATGCCAATGTAAAGAGAGTACATTTTATAACTGCATTTACATTTGATTTGTTGAGAATTTATACTTTATGAACAAAAGTTTGTGGACACCATATTTGTTATCTTGAACATCCCTTTAGTTCTAATAACCTCCACTCTTCTAAGAAAATGTTCCTCTAGATTTTATGGAGATTTGTGCCTTTTTAAGGGTGTTAGTAAAGTCGGGTACTGATGAAAGTGAGGTGAGGAGGTCTGGGGTGCATTCTGTGTTTTACATTCATCCCAAAGGTGTACAGTAGAGTTGAGGTCAGAGCTTTATAGCAGGAGGTCGTCCACTCTAACCCATGGAAAGAATTTTTTATGGGGCTGGCTTTGTGCACTGATGTGCTGGAACAGGATTTGGGTCTCCTAGATGAAGTGATTGAAAAATCCAAAGACATCCTGTATAATTGTATGATTCCAACATGGCGGTAACAGTTTGCGGAAGAACCACATATGAGTGGAAAAGGCAGGTGTCCAAATACTTTTGCTCCTACAGTGTAGCAGTATGTCAATATGCATTTGTGTATGTATATATATATATTATAATTGTATGATTCCAACATGGCGGTAACAGTTTGCGGAAGAACCACATATGAGTGGAAAAGGCAGGTGTCCAAATACTTTTGCTCCTACAGTGTAGCAGTATGTCAATATGCATTTGTGTATGTATATATA
>MU551534.1:8138410-8157361 GCA_024362625.1 Silurus asotus
ACATGACCTCTCTCTTATAGAAAACACACACACACACACACCCCACAAAGATACTATATATATATATATATATATATATATATATATATTCTTTTTTTTTTATTTAATTTTTTTTTAGTTTATTTATTTATTTATTTATTTATTTATTTATTTATTTATTAATTATTTTTATTTTTTTTCCTAAAATGTTCCTAAAGTGTTAGATTATTATATATATTTTTTGTGGTAAATACAAAAAAATGTGTAATTTAACTTGACAGGGTCGCTGCATCAGCGCATCTTTCAAACGCTGTTCACGTCAGCTAAAAATATGACCAGTGGGAAAGGGGGAAGACGGGAGAAGCTTACGAAAGAGTGTCAGTTAATATTGAACATTTCAGAACCTCTGAACGACTCCACCAATCAGAAAGATAGAGAGAACCGGAGGGAGACGAACAAGCAGTAAGGAAAACAATACAAAAAGACAAACAGACATAGAGAGACAGATAGTGTGAAAGAGAGACAAAGAGAGAGAGACAGAGAGGGAGAAAAACATGGAGAGAATTCTTATGCACAATGCCTGAAAAATGATTACAAATGGAATTCAACCTTCCTTTCTCTCGTCCTTTCCTCCCTCTCTTCCTTCCTCCCTCTCTCCCTTCCTTTCTCTCTCTCTTCCCCTCTCTCTCCCTTCCTCCCTCTCTTCCTTCCTCCTTCTCTCCCTTCCTCTCTCTCTTTCTTCCTCCCTCTCTCCCTTCCTCTCTCTCTTCCTTCCTCCCTCTCTTCCTTCCTCCCTCTCTCTCCCTTCCTCTCTCCTCCTTCCTCCCTCTCTCCCTTCCTCTCTTTTTCCCTTTCTCCCTCTCTCCCTTTCTTCCTCTCTTTCTTCCTCCCTCCCTCTCTCCCTTCCTCCCTTTCCCCCTTCTTCCCTCTATTCCTTCCTCCCTCTCTACCTTCCTCTCTCTCCCTTTCTCCCTCTCTTCCTTCCTCCCTCTCTCCCTTCCTCTCTCTCTTCCTTCCTCTCTCTCCCTTCCTCTCTCCTCCTTCCTCTCTCTTTCCCTTTCTCCCTCTCTCCCTTCTTCCCTCTCTTCCTTCCTCCCTCTCTACCTTCCTCTCTCTCCCTTTATCCCTCTCTTCCTTCCTTCCTCTCTACCTTCCTCTCTCTTCCACTTCCTCCCTCTCTTCCTTCCTCCCTCTCTCCCTTCCTCTCTCTCTCCCCTTCCTTCCTCTCTTCCTTCCTCACTCTTTTCTTTCTTTTACTTTCTTTCTTTCTTTCTTTCTTTCTTTCTTTCTTTCTTTCTTTCTTTCTTTCTTTCTTTCTTTCTTTTATCTTTTCTCTGGTTATGGCAGTGTGAAAAGCCGCTTGGATTTCATATTGCAACATATACTTTTGACTCCTAATAAGAAATAAAAGTCAAATATTTTTTTGCATATTTTGGAGTACTGAATTGTAAAAATGCAGTTCCTACACAAAATGTGCACAAATTCAGTCTAAAACAGTTTGTGTATTTAGCACACGTTACATGGTGCTGTAACTTCACTTTTATATGCCTAATAAAGAACAGACAATTTAGGTTTTTTTTTTTTTCAGTTTTGAGAGACACGTGCATGTTCTTATTGTTTCTATTCAAACCAAGTAATTTAAGGGTCTTCATTTTCATCAAACTGTCACCTTTATCACCTTTCACTTCACAAGTTTCTGTTTATATATGGAAAACATGCTAACTTATAATACATACAGTATATTTGATAAAATAAGATATACCTTTATTCGTCTCACCGTGGGGAAACTTCTCTGTTACAAAAAAAGAAAAAAGAGACCACAAGTAAATTGTTACGCTATAAAACATATTGCACACAGGTAATATTGCATGGTTTTAAATTATAGTTATTGTACATTTATTGCATAGAAAAACGTTGTTATTGTTAATACTGCACAGTTAAACAGTAATAACAGTGTGTATTATGGGTAATGGTTCACTGGGAGCAGCTCTGAGTGTAAAGTCTAATAGCAGCAGGGAGAAAAGATCTGTTTTGCTCCTCCAGACACTTAGGACTCAGTGTCACTGAAGGAGCTGCTCAAAGATGAAACTGTTTCATACGGGGGTGAGAGTAATTCTGCAGTAATGATGATAGTGTAGCTCCCATCCTCCTTTCTCCCACCTCCTGTACAGTGTCCAGGGAAATCCCCAGGACTGAGCTGGGCTTCCTGATCAGCTTGTCCAGTCTCTTCCTGTCTGCAGTAGAGATGCTGCTGCACCAGCAGACCACATAATAGAAGATGGCTGAGGCCACCACAGAGTAAAAAAAAAGGTCTGTGTATGTAGCTGTAGATGTTACAGGTACACTAGGTAAAATGGTGAGATGAATCCTGAACCAACATGGCCACCATTCCATAATTTAACATCATGCGATTCCGTCTGGGCTGCGGTTTATTGACTAAAAAACAAGTTCAATATAACAAGACAAAAAGATGAAGCGTAGGTCCAAGCTCTGTAAAAAAAAAGTCATCTGGAGTGTTATCTATCATGGTCTGGCCTGCCCATTCACTGCACCTAAATGCTTTTGAACTGCTCTGGGATGTACTGGATTGCCAGGTCAGTTGAAAATCTCCAACTAATGAAGAACACCTTTGGCTTTGGTTTTACAAGAGACATGGCAAAGTATTTCAGTTGAATGTTGGGAGAAACAATCAGATGCTGAGAGTGTGTAAAGCTGTTCTTCATGCTGACGTGAGGATTTTTTAATAAAAATAAAGTGGAACATCTGGACATTTATATATTTTCTTGGTTTTACATGACTAAATTTGCTGAAACCAAAGAACCACGCATGTGTGTGGAAACTCAAATGTTTCAACACTAGGCTTTGTTCATTTACTTTGTCAAAGCACACAGACGTTATTACACTGGATGTTTGGAGTAAATAATTGGACAACAAGGATTATAATATCCTCCAATAGATTTGACCACGGGCCGCTCTCTGATGACGGAGCTAATATATGAAAGTAAATATTTATAAACACATCGAGCAGGAGTTGGGAAGTAAGAAGCGCTGTGCTAGCTCGAGTGACGTTTAATTGAATAAGTAAGCATCGGAGTGGATTATTACACAGACTCATTCTGTCGCTGCTCCTGGAGGTGAATATCTGCCTCACTTCCTGGAATCCAACAGGAGCTGGACTGTTGGAGACATCCGTCATTTTTCACATTGAATTTTTGTGACATCTTTAACTGTAGCCAGCGTGTGCAGGCGTAGTACAATCCAAAGCGCTACACCTTAGCTCTGGTTGAACTCAACAGTCTGATGTCTGTTTTCATTTCCCAAGTTTTATACTTCAGAGCACCACAATGCAGTCCCAGCTCGCTCGGCCTGGCGGAAATCACTTGTCAGCTGCACTCATGGAAAATAAGCAGGCAGGCAGTTTTTCCGCAAAATAAATCACAGGAGACGCATTAAAGCGCCATTTTTCAGAGCCCGGTGTCACTCACTCGTTTTAATTGCTTCTGTCGCTGGTTTTCGAGGTGACGCTGATTGCCGTGGAAGTCGAGCGTTGTCGTGCGTAGCGCGAGCTGCTGAATAATTCATCGGCTTACTTCGCCTTAGGATGAACGCTCGCACGTTCACGACTGTCTGGGGGCCGTAACATGGTATGCACTGTTCATGTTATTCTTACGGGACTGGCAGACAAAACTACAAAGTGATGTTCACTCATTCTGCTGGAGATCCGGCAGTGTCCTTGCTGTAACGCAGTAAAACTGTAGCTATGATGTAATCAGTTGGGGGTTATTTCTGTGGTAAAAGCTTTTAATACAAGACTCTGAGTGTAGCTTTACTGGAATCTAGATCTTAAGATAATAGGGGTCAAAAATACAGACAGAGTGAGAGAGAGAGACAAACAGACAGACAGACATACAGAGAGCAACAGATATAGTGATATAGTGAGAGATAGAGATGGATGGATAGATGGATGGATGGGTGGATGGATAATTAGGCATCCTTTAAATCTTGAAAGAGACAGTAAGAAAATAGATAGATAGATAGATAGATAGATAGATAGATAGATAGATAGATAGATAGATAGATAGACAGACAGACAGACAGACAGACAGACAGACAGACAAAGAACGATAGAGAAAACCTTATATTTTTTTGCCAATAAAGCATTTTTTTTATTGAAAGATAGATAGATAGATAGATAGATGGATAGATAGATAGATAGATAGATAGATAGATAGATAGATAGATAGATAGATAGATAGATAGATAGATAGATAGATAGATAGACAGACAGACAGACAGACAGACAGACAGAAGACAAAGAACGATAGAGCAAACAATTTTTTTGTACAATAAAGCATTCTTTTATTGAAAGATAGATAGATAGATAGATAGATAGATAGATAGATAGATAGATAGATAGATAGATAGATAGATAGATAGATAGATAGATAGATAGATAGATAGATAGATAGAGTCTTTTCCATCATGAAATATATGAGTGATCATCTTCAATAATTATCCTTGGGAATTATTGTTACTGGTTTGGAAGATGGAGGAAGGAGAAAGTATAGCCATCCATCTACCTATCATCCATTCATCCATACATCTATCCATCTATCTATCCATCCATCCATCCATCCATCTGTATGATTGACTCTTTAACCTAAACACAGCATTTCACCAAAGCATCTAACTCCGTCTCTTTAATTTTTTCTTTTTTTCTTTTTTCTCTCTAACCCCAGCACCCACCGACTCCACCTCCTTCTCTTCCTCTCTCTGAATCTGTGAATCAGTGCTTGGGTTGTTACTCTCCTCCATCAGAGCTTGTTAGTTTGAAGCCAGAAATAAGACAGAGCCTTGTGTGTTTTATAGTCTAATGGGTCGGTTCTTACAGCAAAAAAAAAGACACAGCCCATATGACAGGCAGAATTCTCTTGTCTGAAATTTTCCCTGTTGCCGGGCAAAGATGCGGTAATGAAGCCAAGTGGAAAGTTTCTAGAGAAAAAAGGCATGCTTGTAGAACAGAAACACGTCTATCTAAGGCTGTTAAGATCTTTGTAATAAGAGAAAAGGTTATACGTAGACAGAAATATCATGGCTGAGGGGCGGATCTGTTTGGTAAAAGGCGGAAATGTCACACGTGCAGCAGACGAAATGTCGCGTTCAGTCGCACCTCAAATCACGTAACATTGATAGTAGTAACGTGTGACCATCACCACCATGACCAAGATGTATCAGTGTTGATTAACTTGGTTTTCTCAACAGCATTTGAATAATATCTAATCTTTTACTCATTAAAGATGATTCTATCATGAATGTTATTACATGAATTCCCTAAAACTCATGTACAGTCTATAAAAGACATTGGAGTTTTGATAGGAAGGTCATAAGTTCAAATCCCAGCACCACCAAGCTGCCACTGCTGCCCCCTTGAGGAAGGAATTCAGTTTTTAATTTTACGTTAGATGTTTTTTGAACATCCCATTCCACATTTAGTCCTCATCAATTTTCTTAATATCCTCCACTCTTCTGGGAAGATGTGCCACCAGATCTTGGAGTGTGCTTTTGGAGATTTACGCTTATTCAGCCACATTTGGAAAGTCAGGTATTGAAGAAGGGGACCACCACTGTTCCTGTCCTTCTTACCTCTGTGGATCTTCTCACTTCATCCAGGCCTGCCTCTGGATAGTGTTCTCTACAATTGAAGAACGCCTTGGGTGGTTCCATGGAATTCCGGAGTAAGAACAGGAGCTTTGAGGATGGATTTGGAATGTTGTTAATGTCAACAGTCTGCTGAACTAACTTGCTTCTGATCATTATCACTGTAGCCCGCAACATCGTATATCTGCAATAAATGGACATTCGGTGCAACCCAGTAGTGGATGGTTTCCCTCTTGGGTCTGGTTCCTCTCAAGGTTTCTAACTTATGCCGTCTTGTGGAGTTTGCCAAAGTCACCACCTGCTTTGAGACAATGTTCATTGTCAAAAGCGCTATACAAATAAAAATAAATTCAATTGAATTAAATGAAGGTCAGGTGAGGTGATGAGGCCTGGAGGGGTTTTGACAGTGTTCTTATTCATTCCAAAGATGTTCAGTAGGGTTGGTGCTCTACAGTAGATCTTCCACTTTAACCCATGTAATGCATATTTTCATGAAGCTGTCTTTATGCACTGGTTTGCATCTAATAGTTGTCTACAAGTAAAGGGAAAATTTAATTTTACCACCACAAACGACATTACAATTGTGTGCCTGCAATACGGAGGTAACAGTACATTTGTTCAATAAGAATTTTTTTGGAACGGTTCTGATTTTACGTGCAAAACAATTCAACTCTAAGTTCCCTCACGAACATAGCATATTTGTTGACAAATTAATATTGTATTTGCAAAAATAAAATATATAAAAATTAAATAGTATAAATCAAATGAACGCAATAGACTCATAAAAATGTGGCAATGGCAGGAAGTCATTGATTTTGCACATGCTAAGAACAAGAACTGAGTTTGAAAAAGATTTTATTTAAAAACATTTTGCATTTCTTATCTCTAACTGTATCCAAATTAAACCGAAACGTGACTTGAAAAACCGAGATACTTTCCGAACCATGAACTTTGTGTTCTGCTACACCCCTAGTCTGCCACTTTGTGCTAATATTTTCAAACCTCATATGGCTGGAAAAGTCGGTTCTTCCAATACGTTAGTCCATATTGTCTATTTTCTACACAGATATTCCCTGATGATGTGTAAAAAAACACTAAATAATTAAAGTGCTGCAAATAAAGTATAAACATACAAGAAAAATAATTGGAGGGAGATCAATGGATTTCTTCCTCGCCTTCATGCTACAGAGAAGCGAGAAAAATCTTCCTCCTCTTTCAAACATTACACTTGGCATTAATGAGATTACAGCAGATCTCCGGGGTCAGATTCAGTCAACCATTTCCTGATATTTCTCCAAAAATCTACAGAGTGTGTGTCGGGTTATGAGTACGTAATCAACAAGATCTGTTTTCATGTTCTGATTTGTCTGGAATTAAATCCGGTATTATAGTGTGTTAGACAGTGAATGTATTAGAGACTATGTTAGGAACATGCACACACTTTATATATTTACGCACTATTTCTATCGGCCAATCACGTGGCAGCAGTGCAATACTGATTTTTTTTAATTAATTTTTTTTTTTTTACATTTATGGCATTTGGCAGACTACCTTATCACAATGCAACTTACATTTAACTCAAGAGCAGCTATAGGCTTAAGGGCCTTGCTCAGGGGCCCAGGAGGGGTTGGATTGGTGTGGCTGGGATTTGATCTCATGCCCTACAGATCCTAAGTCCTGCATGTGTTCTGTTTTTTTAATAGAATAGAAAAGTAGAAAGAGAAATTTGTACTTCACAGAACTTTTTAACACTCATTCACTGTCCAATTCGTGTGCTGTATGTTTTTGCGCTTGTTTGTTGCATAGAAGCAAAAGGAACAAGCATGTGTCTCCAAACTTATAAAAGACTTGGTGTTTCCAATCTTTTGACAGACTCTGTATATAAACACAATTTTAATTGCAAGCGGAAGCCGATTCATCTACAGATTCTCAGACCGAAGTTTTCACCCAAGCAGCATGAAGAAACCAAAAATTCCCAACAATGCTTGGAATTTATTTATTTATTTATTTATTTATTTATTTTTTACCAAATTCGTTGTTATCATTTCTGTTCACAACAAGGGTAAATTCAAGGTTGTTAATTAGCCCTTGACGGCAGCATTAGATTATATTGAGTGTGAACGTTTAATTACTGTGATTGGTGCACTAGCGAAGAAGGCTGGAACCCGCTTTTGAAGAATAGCTCATTAAAGAGCGTATGCAGCCGGTTCAAGGTTTTCATCCTCGCTTCTATTTTGTCAGGAGGGCACTCGAGTCTGACCGAATTTACACAGGGCTATACAACCTACTCAGTGTTTCCTTCCGCTTTATCTTTCCGCTTTTATCCTTCAGTCCGCCTCAGTTATTGAGAAGAATGTTTGCCAGGCAATTAGTGAACCAATTAAAAGCCCATTGTACATCTATCTTTTTTTCCTCTCTTTCTTTTTCCTCTCTCATTCTATATTTTGCTATCATCTTTCGGCTTGGTTTGTAGAATCTGAATCCTGATCATTCGTTCAATCTTCTGTTCTTCTCAGCATTTCTCATGGTAACTGGCTCTGCAGTAGCCTCCAGACAGAGACGAGAGAGACATGTAGGACAGAAAATACTGTCACAGAGGACATTTATCAGAAGGAAAACACGCACACTGTGCTGATTTCTATGCTGATGTCGATTATGTGTCCCTGGAGGTTAACAACACATTGTAAACACATTTTATTTGGTGTGTGTGTGTGTGTGTGTGTGTGTGTGTGTGTGTATGTGTTTACGGACAGAAAGTATTCCTGTTTTGTCCTTATCTACTTTCACGCTTCGCTGGGCTGTCTTAAGTGAGATTCGTGCATTTTCCTGCCTCCATTCCTCATTTTCTGATCACACCCTACATTAGAATGTAGCTACATTTTCACTAAGAGATTAGCATCAGCAAATGTCATGCTAGCTTGCAAAGTACAGAAGGAGAGATGTGAAAGTCGTGTAAATTATAATTTTCAGAATACAGTAGACTACAGTATATTGAATAGTTACGGTTGTGGAGTCTCTTCTAAAGAGCTTCTCTGAGTCTTCTGATGAATCAGGTGTTAAAACTAGATTGTTATTTCTTCCAATAATTACAAGCTAATCTGTAAAAAAGCTGATGAGTTCAGTCACAGTTTATGCTTTAATACTTTTTTTTGTTTTGTTTTTGTTTTTTAGAAAAAATTTCTAATTAGGTTGCGTTTTTCTTTCACAACAATTACCTTACAATATTTGAATACACAATTGGGACACCTGCATTTTCCAAACATATCTGGTTCTTCCCAAACCGTTACGAGAAAGTTGGAGACATGTTCCTTCCATTTCTCATCTAATCTTTAATTAGAAGACCAAAACTTGTTCGAGCATGATAATGCCCCTCTGCATAAATCCATTCCAGCTTCATTAAGATATGCTTTACATGGTTTGGAATGGAAGATTTCCTGCTATAGAGATTTGACCTGAACACTACTGAACATGTCCTGAACCTGATTTTACTAACACCTTTATGGCTAAATGAGCACAAATCTCCACTTCAAAGTCTAGTGGAACTTTTTCCCAGAAGAGTGGAGGTTACAGCGAATAGGGAATGTGGAATGAAATGTTGATAATAGTATATGCACAAACTTATGGTCAGGTGTCCACCAATTTTTATTGATATGGTGTACCATCTTAAGTATTAGAAGTAGATGGGAAGTAGATGAGAAGGTTGTAGATTAGTGGGCTACAACAAGGCACCGGACCTTCGATTTTTTGGATTTTCATGAGGTTAAATCCCAGGCACACCAATTTGCCACTCATGGGCTCCTGAGCAAGGCCCTTAATCTCATAGCTGCTCAGATGTATGACTAAGATAAATGTAAGTAACTTTGGATAATGTGATTCCACCCAATCGCGTAAATGTAGAACATGTAGCACTGTGCAGTATACCTCTGATAACTTCATTATGTGCAATACTTATATTCAATATTGCCAAATGTTTGCGGACACCCGGTCATAAGTATAATATTTGCCTTTTGAGCATTGAATTCCACATTTAGTCTCAATTTGCCCTCTTATAATTCCCTTTACTCTTCTGGGAAGATGTTCTACCAGATTTTGTCGAGATTTGTGCTCATCAGCCACAAGGGTGTTAGTAAAATCAGGTACTGATGTAGAAGAGGTGAGGAGGTCTGGAGTGTAGTCAGTGTTCACATTCATCCCAAAGGTGTTCTATACGGTTGAGAGATTCAAATTAGGAGATCCTTAACTCCAACCCATGAAAAGCATTTCTTCTTTAAGCACGACTTATACTTTTGTCTATATAGTGTATATCATTGCTTTGCTGAGAATTGTGACAATAAATTATATAGTATTTTATACAACGACAATAAAGTATGTTGTTGTTTTTTTTATCGTCAAAAATCGACATATCAAATGATGTATTTAAATGCAATCTCGCGTTCTTATCACCACAATCAAGACCCCATCTATAGAAAGCATTAAACCATGGGTTTTTGGTGGCAACTATTATAATTTTATAATAATCATGAAGAATACGTCTCATATCGCTTGTCGGGGTTAAAGTGCCGCTTAGTAAAACATCAATTCCAGCCACCTGTCACTCATAACTCTGTCTACCGGTATCTTTATTCTACCTTTTGTCTCTTGCTTCCTGCCATTCCCTTTATTTCCATCTCACTTTCTTCTACACATAGTCTAAAACAGGGACAGGAAGTGAATCAAGGAATAAGTTATGCCAAAAAGATCTCCTTCATCTTGAATTTACAATTCAAATAATACACAGTAGACTTGGAAAAGCCAAGTATGCACTAGTGAGCCGAATAGAATGGGAGCAGCGAGTCGTATGAATTATGGATCTCAAATGTTGGTTAGGTTGATCACTGTTACTTCACTACAGCACCTGATGGTGTGGTAGCCAAGCAGTACCAAGCTGTTGTTTGGGGAGGAACTTTTGAAGATTTTTATATAGAAACCTAAAGAGGGCTTCTATTTTCAAACAGGATTTTAATTAGAACTGTTGCGATCGATTATTTTAGTAATCGAGTATTCCATCGATTAATCAAGTAATCGGATGATAAGTACTTATTTTTTATTAAAGGGCAATACTAAATATACAAGTGAAAATAAGACGAGTCTCTTAAAATTAACAAGAAATTTGTTTCCTTTTTAGAAAGATTTACGATGGAAATTTCATTGGAAATGGTGGAAATTGGTGAAAATTAAACTGGGGATTTTGGAAATTGGGTTGGGATTTTTGGAAATAAGATTCAGGATGGTGGACATTGGGGTGAGAAAGGTGGTAATAAGGTTGGAGATTGACCGTATTTACGGCACCACTGGGGCGTCCAGCAGAATGACCTCCGACAGGGTGAACCACAGGTGTAGGCCTGTAACACAGCCATGGCGTGCTTCTGAACCCTGGGAGCGAACCCATGGAGAGAGCACTGGTACTGGCAAGTGAGACAGAAGAAAGGGACAGGCCCGCCTCTAAACCCTCTTTCAGATCCGACTCTGAGCCCCATAACCTCAGTCACTGCTTCACCTCAGCAAAAGTGGGGGGAAACTACGAGGAGCATGGGCACCCTACTCAAAGAGCACCCTACAAAAGCAGAGTGTCCTCATGGGCATACGGCAGCAATGTGAGCCCACTAGGCATTCTCCGCTCCAAAGCAAGCGACACCCAAACTGTGCGTTTTCCCCCAAGATAAAGCGGGAGCAAGGGGGAACGCACAGCCAGAAGGATTGCTTGCTATCCATTCATAAAAAAATGGCCGCACCTTACATTTCGTAGACACACACAGAGCGCTTCCAGAACAAACTAGCGCCGTCTTCACTGCATGTGTTCATATAACATCCTGGTACACGTGATTCAGAGCGTCGTCACGCTGAACCATTCCAAAGTGTTGTTGATGCAGCTAGAGTTCCTGGAAGTGAACTGGGTTGGTCAAGATTTGCTGGGGTACTGGGATATCAGGCTACCAATATAACATGTCCAGAGATAGGAGAGATTTGGCTATAAATGGAAAGGTTTGGAAAGGAAATGCTTGGAATCTCTGCAGAGATGGATGGGGATGTGGTCAGGAATAGGTTGCACCATTCTGGTGCAACTTTTTTAGTTTGCACCATCCTTTGAGGTCAGTGCACTCCTATTCTGTTGCTTTTTGTTCAATTAGTTACTGTGCAAAACAAGCTGTAAATAGGCAAATAAAAAGATGAATTTTTTGTCCTATCACAGATCTCCGGCCCAGTGAGGAAACGGGGCAGCAAGCAGATGGTAGTGCCACTGTATTTTATGTCATGGCTCTCTGGAGACACTGTACCTGACAGAATACTTAACCCAGCATGTGTTCTCATACAGGAGCTAGAGCCACACTGTCCTCTTTCTCCTTACCTTTCTGACTCCCCCGTTCTTTCCCTTTTCTTCTGTACTGATGGTGTGTTTTCTGTGTCCTCTCTTTCTCTTCTTTCTTTCACAGCTTGATGGCCTCTAGGCGCTACTACTTTGAAATTTTACATAAGCAGGATGACAAGGGCTCAGACCATGTGGAGGTCGGGGTAAGTTGAGCAGTGCAAGACTGACACAAGTCTGGTTTGGCCTTGAAACTATAAAAGCCTTAGATTAATAATACCTTTAGGTCTAATCCAGAGGGAGGTACAGGGGTTCGATGAATCACTAGCCTGGGCTCCAGGGACTGGTAGCTTTCATGTTCAAGGTATTAGTTTTTAATTTGTAGGCTCAACAACCTGATAAATGACTCTAATCCATGATATTTATTTGGCATAAAGGCATTGTTTGAGGCTTTATGGTGATGCAACTTACATTAATACTGTTTGTTTAGCAGAAGTACTTATTTTGAATCACACCGCACCGAACCCTGGGAGATGCGGTGTGATGACAAAACCGGGAGATGTATGACAAAACCGACTGTGTGCTGCTGTAGAAGAATTTTACATTATACACTATCATCTTCAATATACTGTTTCCTTGTTGTTTGACAATTTTCTGATAGTAAAAGTGTTTGTCTCCAATTCTTGGCCACATTAGAGTGAGTTGGCACCTTTTTCTTCGGCCTAAATAAGCTAGCCAATTTGCATGAACAGGTTTCAGTCTCTGAGCATGTATTAACATGTGAACACAGAACAATATCGCACAAGTTGTCATTAAGTGCAGCTCTGGTTCTAGCAAAATGTGCATTTTCCTTATGAGTAAATGCATTAAGAAAAAAGAGGGTTGTCAGGATTTTTTTATGTACTGTACTATGCATGCATAGATACATAGCCACCAGTGGTGGGTGGTCAGGGCCAGCAAAGCCTTCTCTGCTGCCAGTACGTGTATGTGGATGTTAGATTTTTTTGTCCAATCAGATTTCAGACTCTATGTGCTGCCATTTCAATCTAATCTGCCCAGGTCCTTCAAAGTCAGTATAGCTGGCCTTTTAACCATAATCTCCTTAAGAAATAGCTCTGTTTCTTCAACCAATCAGATTTTAAACTCACCTCACAGGGCAGCTAGCTGGGCCAGAATAGCGTCAGATTTCTTCCGTCCTCTCATTGGTTAGTTAGAGGGAAACTGTTACAGTTTCGACAAGTGCCACCGGTAAAACACGTGTGTAGCTCTGTACACATTAATACATCTGTGTTTTTTACTACCTAAGGAGGAAGAGAAATTGATTTAGTCTCGGACATACCTAAAAATACATTTTCAAGAAAAGCTAGACATTGTGAGGAGGTCGGCCAACCCTGAAGCTAGCTAGCGTGTCTCAGCCCGGGAAAGGGTTTGTTCACCAATTTCAGACCAGTAAATACGAGCGGTACCACTGGCTTACAGCCTCTGAGTAACGTTGCAAATTATGAGTCTGCATCTCTGGTGAGTAGGTTGTGTTTTATAAAAATGTTTTAATGTTTTTGTCGTGTTATTAGACAAATATTGATTCTGAACTGCAACAGATGATGTTTGTGGCACAGTTGCGGTTGTAAAATGGTATTCACTCTCAATATGCGAAATGCGTCTCTGTTGCGTTATATTGCGTTTTTGTATGGTATTGATGGTTTCTATAATTGCGACGTGATAGTGGTGGTATTAAGAGGTGGATTAAGTCGGGTAAGTCCCCAATAAAGGCCCAGGTACCAAATGCACGGCCCGCCACAGTGTGCTATATGTTTATGTAATATTGATGCATTTAACTAGCTTGCTAGCTCTATATATGTACTTCGTGGCTTAGCCAGTGGTGTACAGTATTTAGAAACTAAATGTAATTTGTTACTGTATTTAATGTATCTGTACGTATCTGTACTTTACTGTAAGTATTTCTATTTGGGAGTCTTTCACTTTAACTTCACTACATTTTAAAGTCAAATATCGCACTTTTAGTCATTTCTTTTTATTTATAAATGGATAAAAGCACGAACATAAAGTTCAGTATCATTTCGACAGCAAGCAGAGCATTTTGACAAGTGATGGAAGAAATTCCTGACTCGAACTCGCTACAACACTGTGGCCTTATTTGCGTGATTTTCTTTAAAAGTAGTTGAAAAGACAGTTTGTGCTCATAATCATTTTAAACGATATCAATCAGTGTTTGACTTATTAATATCATTCTATTAATAGATTGGTGTGTTAAGAGTAGTGTTAGAGTCTTTTCACATAAACTAAGTTGTTTAAGCAAAGAGTCTTGTGAATAAAACTATAATAGGAATATTATAGCCGTAATAAATCATAGTACTTTGGATACTTAAGTACATTTGAAGGCAAACACAAATACCTTTGTACTTTTCCTCAAGTAAAAGTTCAAAGGGAGCACTTTTTTTCTTTTACTGAGGTACATGGTTTGTGTACCTCATCCACCACTGCTGTTAGCTTCCACGGTTTAGCTTATTTAGGTTCCCAAGTAACCAAAAGACAGCAGTGTGAAACACAGTAAAGCTTTTTTTGTATAGTAGAGTAGCTAATGTATGTTTGATTTGTCCCCACATAGCAGGTGCTTAGCGTCTTCTACATCTTGAGACGGGTTGAAAGGCTTAATCTATGCTTCTTCTGTCTTTATTTTATAATAGCATCATTTTGTTGTCTTACTCTCGCTCCATTTGTCTTTGCTGCTCCTTCTTTTCTCTGCTTCTATCCCTGTTTTTGCTGTTACTTCAGAAATACATTATGTAAAGCAGAGGCGATATCAGTGACGAGTTGGAAAATGGTGCAATTTACATGCTGGAATAAGAAATCCTTATAACGTGAAGGACTTTGATTTACATTTGCAAAATGCTAAGCTAATGACCTGAGATGAGTTGTTGCTTCTTTGGCAGTATCAAACATGTCAGTGAATACAAATTTACAATGGGGAGATTCATAGAAATGAGGTATTATGAATCAAGGCATGCATGCCTTGTAATAAATCTTATTCTATAAAAGTGTTTATTGATACCCACGCTCGCTGCAGCACTGCCTGTTTGATTTTAAATAGCACTATTATAATGTGCATAACAGCATACCCATGTGCTTTCATGAATCAGATCTAGAGTGGCATGAAATAAACACATTCCAGAACAAAGGGATAACACAGGTATATGAATGATTTCCACATAATGCATTGGTGAGATCCAACATAAACACCTCATATATGTAGAGGGCTTTGGATGACACTTTCCAAGCAGTCAATTCACTGTCTTTGTCACATGACCCACTCATGTTACTGATCACACACAATAGATTGGACTTCTCTTTTGTTGCATTTATTTAAAAAGATCCAAAACATTATCATCATTATTATTAAAGAAAGTTTTAATAAAATATAGTCCGGCAGGGAAATACAAAACAAATGAACAAATGAATGTGTTATTTTTAATATAAATTAATATTATTATAAATTATTGTATTCAAGATACAGTATACAGAAAGTAATACAAGTTGCAGCAGGAGAAAGACAGCATGTGTGTGTAACAGCGTAAAATATTTATAAGATATACTACTTCCTGTATTTTTTGAATGACAGGAAGTTGATTTATTCAGCAGTAAGTATTCCATTTACAAACCATCCCAACCTTTTTGGATTTGTTTATTTTTTCTTCAGATTTGTTATTTTGTTTTTTTGTTATTTTGTTATAAACCACATTCGAACCGTCACATCATATTTCTTTCTTTTTTTTTTTTATTTTTTTTTTTTGGAAATTCAAGTTTTTATAATTTCAACAGTCAAAAACTCATCATATCATTCATTAATCACAGTTACATGTATATATTCAGCCTTTTGTCATCATCAGTAAGATACAATCAACAAAAAAATACATGGAAATGAAAGATCTGTCAAGCAGCTTTGCTCATTTTTCCCTTTTTTATATTTGCTGCCAAAAAGTATCCCACATTCTTTGCATGTTTCGCTATGTCTCTATTCATTCTTTGCAACATTTACACATATGGAGCAAATTCAATCATCTCATAAAAACAGTCTTTCATGTCTGTAGTTCTGGGACATTTCCAATTGTGGAAGATCATGCTGGCAGCCATAAATACAACCAACCTTCTCTTCTTCTTCTTCTTTTGGCTGCTTCCTTTAGGGGTCAGTGGATAATCTGTCTCCATACTGCTTTGTCCTCTACATCTGCCTCTTCCAAACTACCTGCATGTCTTCCTTCACTACATCCATAAACCTCCTCTTTGGTCTTCCTCTTTTCCTTCTCCTTGGCAGCTCCATCCTAACCATTCTTCTACCAATATACACAATGTCCCTCTGTACATGACCAAACCATCTCACTTATATACTTCAGCTTGTCTCCAAAACGTCCTCCCTTTGTGGTCTTCAAATCTGCCACTTCCTGCTTTGCCTTTACTCTTGTTTTGCTTTTTTTTTTTATTCTCTCAGAAGGTCAAGATGATGCAGAGATCTCAAGATATGTGACTGAGTTTGTATTATGAATGGACACAGCAGAAGAAAACAGGAATAGAAATATTTCCTATTAACAATAAGTACATATTAAACTAACATTAAAATAAAAAAGCTTAAGAAGCGTTGAGATTTTAATATTACAATCCGTCCTGTCAGTGCAACACCAGTATCAAAAAGATCAGTAGTATCGATCCACACAAACCTGCTTCACTCATTGTCTGGCATTTGTCTATGCTGGTTGTAGACTCTTGCTACAGTTGTGTGCATGAAGTTTTATTATTAGTGCTTCTCCCTGTTTTTTGTATTTATTTCATCAATATAACGTGTTATGTATATAACAATATATCATAAGATATCCATAAAAGCTCACGATCCACACGAGAATGGAAATGGTAGCATATTATAGCTCTGTAAAATGTTACAGTCTCACACAGGCACAAAAAGCCCCATCATTATACACGTTCATGAGTGTTTTTACAACCCCAATTTCAAAAAAGTTGGGACACTGTGTAAAATGTAATTTAAACCAGAATGATTTGCAAATCTCCAAAACCCCTATTTTATTTACAATAGAACATCGAAAAACATATCAAATGTTTAAACTGAGAAAATGTAACATTTTAAGGAAAAATAAGGTCATTTTAAAAACTAATGGCAGCAACATGTCACAAAAAAGTTGGGACAGGCCCATGTTTACCACGGTGTAGCACCACATCTTTTAACAACTGTGAGTGCAACAAACTGACTCACTAGCCCAGGACCTCAGAGTTCCTTTGTACTCGGCACAAAACAACTACGAATTAAGGTCTTGAATCCAAGGTTGTTTGTTTTACTTTTTAATCATGATTTTTATATAAAAACAAAATAAAAACTTAGGATCTTTACCTTTCTAAACAAATAAACTGTGTAGTTCTGTGTAGGTCAAAAGACTGTGTTGCTCCTTAGTCCAGTGGCTTCTGACTGTTTTTCAGGGTTCTATCTCTTTTATACCAAATCTTACAGCCAATCAAATTACGTTATACTAGAACTCTTGAAATGGCTTCAACAACAACAGTCACTTTTGGGAAGATGTTCCACTAGATTTTGGAATTTACCTATGGAGAAAGGGTGTTATAAAGCCAGGTACTGATGTACAGGCCTGGAGTGTAGTCAGCGTTCACATTCATCCCAAAGGTGTTAGAGGTCAGTGCTCTATAGAAGGAGATCTTTCACTCCAACGCATGGGTCCCTCAGTTTAAATAAAGAGAATTTCTTATGCTAGTGCATCCAAAGGCATCCTATATATCTGTGTGCCTTCAACTTAGTTTGAACAGTTTTGGGGAAGAACCAGCTATGGCTAGAAAAGTCTGGTGCCCCAGTGTTTTCGTATGATTTGTTTAAATATTGCATGAATTTCCTGTAGATGTTGCTTTTTTAACTTTCTCACACAGCAACTAATTTAAAGAAAAGCATTTTGTTCTCCAGCGCTTATGCCTTATAGTTTAAGGGGTTTTTTTTTTGGCTGGATTTTACACACTGCCTAAAAAAGGAGCGAGAGATAAACACATAAGAGAAGGATAAAGACTGAATGGGCACGAGGGTGTTTAAAATCTGAAGTGATCAGCCTTCCTCCTGCTGTTCGTATTTCCCCAGGTACCCATAAGGTAGAAAAGAGCTCATCTGTATACACATGAATCACTTAAGCACTCAGCAAAAGTCATTCTTTGATGAATTATTAATCATAAAGTCAAAACGCCACCTGTGCTGCTCTTCCCGAGCAGGTCTCAAACGGCGAACAAGTGGTACAACGTTAAAATCAAGGATGTAGTGAATTTGTCACAGGGAGCGACCTCTGTGTTTTGTTTCAAGGGTTTTGTGACCACAGGAGTGAGTGTTATTTTAAGAAGTTGTACAATGTCGAATTTCACTGTGCTGTAATGTGTGTATATATATATATTTATATTTATATAATTTTTTTTTATTTTATTTTATTTTTTTTTTAACAACTATAAAGAACCTTTAATTCTATCTCTATTTAGACTGTAGCACTTAACTGGAAAGTGGTGGCTCGTGGTTAAGGCATTGGTTACAAGTTCAAAATCCAGCACCACCGAGCTTTCACTGCTGGGCCTTTGAGCAAAGCCCTTACACCCTCAACTGCTCAGTTGTAAGTCGCTCTGGATAATGAAGTCTGACAAATGTTGTAAATGTAAATTGCGCAACTGCTGATAGTTAGGGACGGCCAAATTGGTCCTAATGTATCTATACTTTCGATAGCGGTGTTGTATCCATGCTGTAGTTAATTGTACCTGGGATTTTTTTATCCATCAAGTGAATGGAATTTTTACTTAAGGTAAATAGGAAGTATATCTTCTCCCAATGTGTCTCTGTTTACAATACAAACTAACCAGGGTTCATCTAGAGCTTTTGAGAGAATTTATTCAAAAGCAGGAGAGTCAATGTT
>MU551534.1:8157384-8186410 GCA_024362625.1 Silurus asotus
ATATATATATATATATAATTATTATCATAACCTTTTTTTTTTTATTATTACTTATTTATTAATTTATTTCCAAAATAAATGTAACAATAGAGAAGCCCAGGCACTTTTTTTAATTTAGTATTAATAAGGATAGCTTTCAAAAAATATTAGTATCGGTATTAACTTACTGGATTGAGGTTCTGAAAGTACCTGTCTTGAATTAAGAAAAAATAAATAAACATCCTTACTCAGCATATTTTCTTACCACCGAGAAAAAAAACCTAACCATGGATGACCCTTTCACCAGTCCTCCAGGACCCAAGTTCTCAGAACTAATTTATTCTCCGTCACTGGAAAGGAAAAAAAGGTTAAACACTACGGCACACGTACATCAAAGTTCCGAGCGTAAAGAAAACCTACGCCATAGAGCCGTTCTGCTTTAGGTCCCTTTTGTCTCCATTAAAAATTAGCGATGGTGTGTAGGAGTCGGTTCAAAGATGGGAGACGTGTGGCATGAATAAATTCATGGGGTTTCGCTGTCAAAGGGGAATTTCGAGCCTTACCTTCACAAGGAAGATAATCACGAGGGGCTTTATTCTCACTCTTTTCGTGTCTTGACAAAAAAAATGCATAAAAAAAATAAAATACATTTTAAAGCAAGAGAGAAAGAGTTGTTAATTATGCATGGAGAACAAGGGAAATCATTTATTCATCAAAGTCCTGAATTAGTAGTGCGGCATGCCATCTCTTAACAGTAGCTTCTGATTTCTTAGGGAAAAATGTTAAATTCTATTTTTAGACTTGGAAGGTTTACGCATGGATATTTTCACAAAACATCGCTGCACAGAAAAGTTCTTTAATAAGCAAAACAGAAAAATCCATAACCAATAATCAAGGTCGACAAACAGGCCGAGGCCAATCAGAGTTAGAACTGGATATCCAACATGAGGTGATGTAGCTTGGTATGGTAGAGAAACAGGTTACTGAGAATGATAGTTTACAATGAGATATCTTGCCTTGAAAGACTTTTATATAGTGTGGGTTTATGTGGGATTTGGAACTCATGTGCTAAGTAAGTAGCTGTGGGATAAGGAATGGGGAAATGAATGAGTACATTCCCAGTTGCCATCAGTGTCGGCCATATTGGGCGATCGTCCTGGTTGTTTCAAACTAGAGTCTGCAGCTCACTTTGACCTGATATTGTTTGTATAGTACAGTTTTTCTTTTTGGAGCATTTCTTGAGTCATCCTTCATATTTACAAACCAGTAAGTAAATTTTTTTTAAACAATTTGTACAAACAGCACAAAACGTTGGGTTTCTTGCAAAAGCCTGTTGTGGCAGCAGTTCATGAGTGGAGGGTGGTAACGAGTGGTAAAACTTTACCCGTAGCTGAAAAAACTAATCGATCCATGAGTAAGACAGGGCAAGAGGAAAGACCGGCCAATCTACGAGTGGGCCCAGGCGGACGCCGAGGAAAGGTGCCCGGATTTCGCTGATGAGGGAATGCGACCAGACCAAGGAGGAGTGCTGCAGCCACCACCTGCATCCCATTTAGTGAGATGAGACTGCCAGCAGAACGGGCACTCCATTGTGTGGCAAAAGGGTCTCAGACCAGTAACTGGGTGGAGGTTAAGATAAAGGCATGCCTATCTACACAGGAGCTCTGGTGGGCATCAAGGAAAGATGTGCCATTCCATTAATGAGACGAACTTATGCAGAGGAAAGACCAGTCGTCTTTAAACCATCTGGGAGTGGGCCTGGGTGGATGCTGAAAAAAAGGGGTCTGGAACCGCAAAAGTGTGGGTGAGCCCTGGTGTGAGTCCTGGAAAGAAAAGCACCGGGGTGAAACTGAAAGTTAAATTAAAAAGCTGTGCTTGGTGAACTATTGCCTGTCTGTTTTTCTTCCAGCACAGAACAAGGGAGATTTGTTACACCTGTAACTTCACAAAATCCTTAGTTCATCTCTCAAAAGTAAGTATCACTGCAATCAGCCCTTTTGTTTTTGTTAACAAGCAAGATTGTCAAAATGTTTGGTCATTTTCCAGTATTTCTTGATGTAAACTACGGTTCTAATTACAGTGATCAAAAATGCACAAGACTGAATTTCTTCTGTTTGGCATCTATGAATTTTAACAGCACAAATGTACACATTTCTGTATGTGGGATTTTAAATGCAATAGAAAACAATCAATAAGAAACATCAGACAATTCTACACAATCAATTTGTCCAAAGCATCAAGAAAATGTGTTTATGATGTGCACAAGTAAATACATGATGTGGAGGTTGAAAAAGTAGTTTTGAGAATTTCATATCTGATCTGGGATCCCCAAACTACAACCAGCCCCTAAACTAGGATCGGCCCTCCGAACAATGCTAGAGACATATTTAAAAACGTTTATTTTAAATATAGGTTTTCTTATATCATCTGTATTTGATAATAAAGGTTGGCTTTCAAACGAAAACTTCCGTTAGTTAATTATAGAGGTTGATCCACTGATTGTGCTAGAAAAAATCCATACTGATAGTTTTTCCTGCTTCCGGTCAGATGTCATTACGAGAACGGCCTCTAGAGGCCTGTCACTGCGATGTGGTTTTACACTTGAGACTGCACGCTGCTCAGAGAGCGCTGTATTTATAATGTATAAATTATATAATCGTTTATAAATGAATATTCATATTTATTTTGTTTATCACATGTCCATGATTCAGTACTGTTTTACATTCTAACATTTTTGTAATGAAGTTCAGTACTATTTTAAATAAAGTTTTATGTTTTTTGTTTTTTTATCCACTTTATAAAATATTGGGTGATTATTCGTTTATCGACAAGTACATTCCACCCTCACTATTGGTATTGAAAAATAAAATCGGTCGACCTTTAGTTAAGTAGCCAATTTTTTTGTTAGATTTCCCCACAAATAGTATTCATAAGTAAGTAAATAGGAGGCATAATAAATACTTTTAAAACCAGAATAAAATCCCCACAATTATACTGGTAGCCACTCAGGTCTATGTAATTTGTAATCTGACGGATCATTTTTGCCCTGTTAAACAAAGGAAAAATTGTGTGGCCCTCCCAGAGAAAAGGTTTGGGGACCCCTGCTCCAAAGCAACTGAGAAAAACTGTAAAGGATTGTCACATCTTCAGCTGGTCCATATGCAAACAATTATTAATACACATCTAACGTAATGCCACCGCAATATATTTTTGGCGTGACCTATCTACTTGGCTCCTTTTAGACAATTGCAGGTGTTCAACATAATACTGGAGCTAATGTGCAGCAACTTTGATTTTTATTTATTTATTTTTGTCAGAGAGAAAAAGAGAGCAGGAAAGAGGAGAATGATGAAACAAGAAGGCTTCTGATGCAATGCGTGCAGAGTGAAGAAAGCATGCATGCTGTGCAGCCAAGGGATTGGCACTTTTGGAGGCTTGTTAAGACCAGCATTCCTATTTGTCCGGGTTTGATTTAAAACACGAGATTAATATAAGTAATCTCGAAACCTTGTGTCATATTATTGATCCGTTACTGTCTTATTTTGCATGAATTTATCCTTAATGCCATCAGCAGTAGTTCCAGAGTGACGTTCCACACTGTTTGTAACTAGACAACTGTATCTCAGATGAATGAGTAAATACTAAGCCAAGGGCCATCCTACTGTAAGTTGTACAACTTCCAAACAATAAAGAACCAGAGTCGTGTGGTTCCAGGATACTAGTCACGGTTGAACGGCGATACTGTAAATGCATTGCGTCATACATTACATAATGTGTGCTTTGTGCAATAATTTTAACAAGTCAGCATTACAGCATTTGCATATAGTATGTGCATCCCACATCCTGCGATTGTGCAGCAGCAGCACTCAGTCAGTTCCCGAAAAGCACAGCTGACCTTGAATATATATGCAGAAGTGTGGAGGGAATACTA
The DNA here is from genome assembly GCA_024362625.1 of Silurus asotus. NCBI lineage: Eukaryota > Metazoa > Chordata > Actinopteri > Siluriformes > Siluridae > Silurus > Silurus asotus. Next base: position 8,161,295 of record MU551534.1, read on the forward strand.
ACTGCATGCATACCATACATAGATGACAGTGCATTCATGTACACTATATGCACAAACCTATTAGGATTTTTTCAGCCATATTTGGTTCTTCCTCAACAGTAAGCACAATGTTGGAGGCACAAAATTGTATAGGGTATATAATTGTAATCGTCTTTGGCTGGACTAGCTTTAAATTTTCACTTGGACCAAACCATACCCAAACTAGACCCTAACCAGTTCCAGCATGACAATGACCCTATGCATAAATTGAGATCCATAATGGAAGATCTGGAGTCCCCAGCTATAGAGATGACCCTATTAAACATTTTGGGATGGACCTTCGATTGCAAAACAGGCCTCCTCAGCACACCCTCCATCAGTACCTGACTTTACTAACACCCCTTTAGCTAGGAATTCATGGCTGTGGTTAAGAGGCAGGCACCACCTAACAAGAAAATCAAAAACAAAGCAAAACAATTAATGAAGATAAAGGTCTTAACCCGGAAATCACCGGAAAACTGGACTAAAAAGAGGTGAACACAACAGGGTAGTAAACTTATGTGAGGATGGTTTGGAGACAAGGAACACAAAAAGCAAAACACCTGACAGGCAGGCTGACTCTGCCACAGTCACCATCGGCTCGTAGGGGTCAGGGTCTTTCTGCCGCAAGGCCCATGAGTCATCCCAAGAAGGGTTCCTCTTCTGCATCTGCCGTCTTTAGCCTGTAGTGAGAGAAACCAGGAAGAAAGCTGCCATTAGTCGGTTCTTCACCTCACTGTCCTTCTGGCTGCCTTTTATAAGCCTGAAGACAGTGAGGGGCTGCCACTCCAAATGAGCTCCAGCCGTGTCTTGTAAGGACGCCATGCCTCCTCGTTTGCTGCGTTGGGACACGCCATCTCAGCGCTGTTCTTCCGCACACTGCTGACGGTTAGGTTCGGAGCACTTGCCCCTTTTGCATCCTGAGGTGGAGGCCCGTCGTCACAATATATATATATTTATGTGTTGGAAAAATTCAATCAGGATTTGGTTTGATATTTTATAATCCTGTCCCAGAAACACTAAGATGGGAACTCACCCTGGATGTCCCATTTTCTTTTAGTGTTTGTTAGCTTGAAGTTATTTCCTAGAGGGGTGATGTAGTTGTCTGTGATAGCAGTAGAAAAAGAATGAGAGATACGCCATGTAGTGAGGACGGAAAGATTCAACGATTCGCATGGGTGCGTTGGCATTAGAGTTAACGATGTGATTCTTCAGGTATTTTATAAATTATGTACTTTAATGTATCATAAATAGTGTTACACAATATATTTAAGTATATGTATCCTACATATGTATAGAAACATTAGTAAAAAAAAAAAAAATGCTTTCCACATTTATAATATCTGTCTTATACATTTTACACACATTTTTTTAATTTGTATAAAAGTTAGAAAAGGTATAGTGTCTCCGGTATCACGTCCTTAACCGTCCGTGTGGAAACATAGCAAAGGTTCCTTTTGGTTTGGTCCTGATGATTTACGTAATTTTACTTTATTACTTTATTACATTTTTACTTTAAACATTTACAATAATATTTTGTCTTCATGCTCATTGTTGAGTTTGGTTTCACTAATAATAATTATACAAATATACATAAAGCATCAATATTTCTTCCCTTCTTACAAATGTGCGAAGAAGTTACCAGTTACCAGTGTGACACTAAAACAGGTCGTAGTAATGGCTACTTTTTACTTAAGCTCATGTCAGCGCCCAAACTTCTTTACTCAAGTAAAAAATTATAATCAGTACTTCAACTTTTACTAAAGTATTTTTAAACATCAGAATCTGTACTTCTGCTGAAGTGAAGGATGTGTGTACTTTGGCTACTTTTAATAATAGTATAATTTGTGACCAATATTTAATATATAGATTGATTTTTCTCGCTGAACGGTTTCTTGAGCGCATTCCCCTCAGCACCACTGCAGCAGAGGTAGCTCTTCCTGGAGACAGAACAAGAAAAAAACCTCTGGTTTTATTAAAAAGAAAATGTGTATTTTTTTGCATTAAAAAGACGTGTTTGAGGCACAGTCAGTCAGAAGGCACTTAAGTCACTTAAGTTGTACCATATTTAACTGCATAGTGTCCTATTTTTTTCCATTGAATCACATTTTGTTGAATCGAATCGAAATCGTATCGTTGGCTAATCATCAAAATGCGTATCATCCTTTTTATTTTTTAAATAGAGATGCACACCCCTACTGTGTAGTATTTAGAAAGAAGTCCTACATTCATATAGTGTGGAAATGTGGTGTGTGTGTGTGTCTTGAATGACTAGTTAGTTAGCATCATTGTCTTTACTCATCAACTGTCAAGCAATAGCCTCATTCTATCACGTCTTTATGATACACTAAAAGCAGCATAATGATAATAGAAATGTCCAAGACATTTGTTTGAGTAGGAGTGTGTCGGTTCCTCAGTATGTGTGTATGTGTGTGTACAGGCAACAGCTTGCAGTGGTGTAATTAGACCTTTTTTGTTCTGGTAAATGACCTGTCTCGTGCAATCACGGCGAGGCTAAGAAGATGTGATGTAGTAATTGCACAGCCTCTTTAGAAGAATTGCAGCCTGTCTGTCTTGCAGCTATTTTAAAGTGGCAGAGCCATCGCTCGAGCCCCTCGTATTCTAAAGCAATAACGGACCTCCGGCATGTCTGTCTTCTCACTATTTATCTCTGACTTTCCCTTTTCTCTTTCAGTGGAGACCCTTTTTGCCTGGCTTGAAGTATGATGTCATCGACTCGGCGTACATCTCTCTGTACACTGGTAATCGCGCCTTCCTTTGTCAAATGAGCTCTATTGGCGTTTTAGTTCTGCTTTAAATTACCTGCTTATATCACATAATTCCTCACACATTCTTATCCTGTATACCACACACTTATTCCTCAGTGTAATAGGCAGCAATATTCTCATGTCACCGTTTGTCATTCAGATTCACTTCAGCGTGCAGTTACTTCCGAATTTCATCATTTCGTGAGTTGCTGTGACTCAAAATGTGTTCACATTTCATGGTTAAAGCCAAAATTGTGCAATCAGGCAGCAGTGAAAGACGGTCAGGAATGCTTTCATTTTTCAAATTCGGCAACACAGCTATCATAAAAAATGTGCATTAACCCTGTTCATTTACAACAGCCCACCAGCTGAAGTTGAGATTTTAGCAAGTTGGAATGTTCTGCCATTATTTTTATTGGCTTGCATCCACAGTGATGGAAAATAAAGAAAAGAAAAAGAAGCATGGTAGTGGAGGCATCATTTCTTTCTCATTGGCGATGACATTGGATTTCTACAACACCATTTAGTGCCACATTAAAAATAATAATCTAAGATTACGAGATTTAAATCGTAGCAATACAGGAATAAGTGGGAGCAGTAAAAGACGCACCACTTCCTAAAACCCTTTTTGCTTTATGTAGTTGTGTACGAGGTGGTTTTATAAAATTTTGAGACTAGTTTTGTAGCAAACGAACAGATGGCAGCACGCACAGTCACAGGGAGCACCGACCTTCATAAGTCATTGTGCAAAAAACCCTATCCTATATCTAACTGGTGCTAATCTAAACACATGCATTACCACATCTGCTATTTTGACCATGTGCGCACCCTGTCCCCGAGCTCACATATGAGTTTCTTGCCAGAAACATTGTCATTTTAACCTCCGAACCCACCCTACTCGCCTGATTTAACTCCGGCAGACTTGGCCCTCATTCTGAAGATGATGATCCAGCTCAAAGTTTGCTGTTTTGACACTGTTTCTGAGATCCAGCTAGGAGGTGCTTGACACGCTTTGGAAAAAAGACTTCTAGGACGTATTCCAGAAGTGGCAGGGACACTGGGAGCACTGTATTGCTGAGCAAGGGGACTATTTTGAAGGTGATAGTGTGTAAATGTAGATTAGTAAAATACTTTCTTGTAATCAGAGCGAGACTCAAAACTTTTTGATACCACCATAAATATAATAGAAAATGTGTATAATTCCCTCCAACTGAGTCTGAGGCTGATAGTATCCCAAGTTTGCAACCTAGTAAACGAGTGTGAATGTATTCATTGAGAGAGAAAGTCTTTAAAGCACTTTTGTACGTCGCTCTGGATAAGGGCATCTGCGAAAATAGAAGTTACAAAGACCTGACACTACATTGGAGTTGTTCAAACCCAAAAACCTCAATGTATTAGAATACTCCAAAGAGCAGAACTCAGATGCACTAAGATTGGACTCTCCGTCCAATCTGACAGAGCTTGTGTTTTTTTTTTTTCAAGTAGAATGAGTAAAAAAATATCAGGATGCAAACACACAGAGCATGGAGACAGTTCTCAGACGTCTTCCTGCTGTAAATAAGGCCAAAGGTGTATTAGTTTCGGCCAGTAAAAGTATTACTAAGAAAATATTGACCAAAGATTTGAATATAAATCAGTATTCATATGATATGAATATGAATGAGATTAATATTTATTCAAGACAAGCTGTGTTGTTATGGAAAATTCATTCATAACTTCCAAATAAATAAAAAAAAACATATTTTAAACCACAATAATAAATGATCAAAGCTTTTTATTTGTGCATAAGAGCACAAATAAACCCTAACCCTAAACCCTAACCCTAACCCTAACCCTAACCCTAACCCTAACACCAGATGGGCAGAAATATTGGAACCAGTGTTTTTTCCCAGCCATATGTGTTTCCCTCCCAAAATTGTTGCCAAAAAGTGAGAGCCACACAATTGTATGGGATGCTTATGGATGCAGTAGCATGAGATTTTTCCTTCAGTTCTCTAATAGGAGACATAAACCAGTTTAAGCATGACAATGCCCACAAATCAGACTCCAGGACAATGGTTTCCATAGTTTGGAGTGAAGACCTTGAAAAAGCATTTCTAGCTCTTCAAAAGATGAAAGTTTTTTCTCAGATATTGACTTTGGAGAACCTCGATCATGTCTACACGATAACTCACCGCGACTCTCACCGGTTATCACCGATTTCCAAAATTTCAGATATTTCCAGTTTTTCCAAAAAATGGAAAAGACTATACATTTTATGGGAATTTTCTATCAATTTTAATTTAAATTAAAATATTGTAGCAATTGCACATTAAACCATAATATGATTTAAGTGCCTATAAAAAAAAAAGTATTTTAAGGTTGGATAAGTGCCAAATGATATTTTCTGTGCCACCCCAGGGTACCTCCTGGCCCCAGCTTGGCCACCCCCATGAAAAATCACAGGCTCCACCACTTTTGGGATGAATTTAATTACTGACTGCACTCATGACCTCCTCCTGAATGACCTTTCACAAATCTCTATAAGCACACTTCAAAATCTAGTGGAACATCTTCCCAGAAAAGTGGAGGTTATTTTAGAGTAACAGCAAATTAAAGGTGGAATTGGTGTGTATTTCTTACAGTATATTGTAGAAATGCTCTGTAAAGACATTCAAATTTCAACAACAACAAGCCAAACAATGTTGATTTAAACCTAAATTAATTTTACTCGCAGACACGTTGTTTTTGTGTCCTTTCACTTGTTCTCCTATCTGCATACACACATGTTCGCAACCCCCAGCCCCTTATATTAGCCTCTACTGGCAAAGGGAAAGGTCTTTTATTCACACATGCTTTTCCCACCAATGCCAGAAGACTGTGTGCCCACGTTTGAGCTTTGCTTCATTTATAACTTTTTTTTTCGAGGCTAAAGCGCTTTTTCCTTTTAATCCGTGCTATAGTTAACAAGCTGAGGGAGAGAGGGACGTGCATTACAGAACACAGCCTGGTCGCCTCCGCTCACCCAGAGAATACAGTGCAAAGTGTAATACGCTGTCCCAATCATTAATCACCCAGACTGCTCTGTCAGAGAGGAATGCACAGAGAACCCACACACGTTTAAATACACACACACACACACACACTTGCAAACAAACACACTTGCAAACTTGCAGCCAATCGATGCAACTAATTAAAGTGCATTTTCACCACTGGCCAGTCGAGCAGACACTTGTGAGTGTTCACATAATGCTGGGAGATAAAACTTAATGAACAGACAACACACACACACACACACACACACACACACAGACACACACGCACACACACACACATGCACACATGCACACACACATGCACACGCACACAAGTGTAAACTCTCACAGCTGAGTGAGGGCATACGTCTGTGAGCACTCAATATGCTCGGAGTGATACATACTCCATTATGTAGTGCTGTCTGGATTCAGCTGTCAAAGCCTTACGGCAAAGTCTTGCTCTCTTTCCCTGTCTTTTTATCCGCTTCATTTATAATTCCAGAGCGTGGAACACACACACACACACACACACAACACAAACCCAAAGCTGATCGATACGACTAATTAAAGTGTGTTTTCATTACCGGCCAGTCAGACAGACACTTGTGAGATTTTGCAGTGTTAGCTGAGAAAACGTTATAAATTCTGAAGGTGTACAGCAGTGTGTGTGTGTGTGTGTGCGTGTGTGTGTGTGTGTGTGTATGTGTGTGTGTGTGTGTCCAATTACACACAAAATAGACTATAGGCGCTCATTATAGAGGCACAGTACAGGCTCAGATTCATCTATTTAAAATTTTATCTCATTGACAGACTATAAAAAATTGTGAACAGGTACAAAGTCGTTAAAAAAGGGCTCAAGGTCAGTGTGTAACAATCCAAGATTCAAAAGATTGCAAGATGCAATAAAGAGAACTAGGTAGATTTCAGACATAATAGACAATGTTAGGTAATATGCATGGTTGAAGAGTTGTATGATCCTTCACACTTTAGGATCTTCCAGTCCATCCCATGTAAAGCATATCTTCATAGAGCTTTGTGCACAGTTACATTTTCATCCTGGAATGGGTTTGGTCTCCTAGTTCAAAGGAAAGTTTAATTCTATCACAAAGACTTTCAGCTTTAGGGTAACAGTAAAAAAAAAAAGAAAAACCATATGGCTGGAAAAGTCAGGTGTCCCAATACTTTTGTCCATGTATTGAGTGTATCATTATAAAGTGGAAAAAAAAAATACTTCAAGGTCAGAATTGCACCTTACTGAGACATGCCTCTATTTATTTTGGCAGAACTCCATTTCTTACACACAGCTGTTGTTTACTATTTACAATTTAGCTTTAAGTTTGAATACAGCTTTTTACAAAGTCCTTGTATTAAAAAAAAAATACACAAAGTTTCCACAAGAGTGATTATGATACACCGGCCCATCAATTAATCAGTGCCGCAGTCTCCAGAGCGTAATTTTTTAGCCCCCTTGGATTATTTTTTTGTTTTTGTTTTTTTTCTACTCAATAACAATAATTCATTAAAATGTATTAAAATGAATTAAAATGTAGTTCAAACAATCATATTAAGTCAAAGTAAAATTACAAATTTTAAAAACTACTTTTAAAAGTAGAAGTAAACAAAGAACTGCTAATTTACAGTAACACAATTAAATATAATTATTACTTTCCACCTCTCTAAGTTAAGCCGCAAATAAAAATGGAGAAAGCAGAACTGGTGTCAAAACGTTTCTAGTTCTTGTCAAAACAAACAGAAATAGGTGTCAGTGATTCGCCTCAATTTGTATAAAGACAGCTGACCTTCTCAGCAACCTGGAAAAAGTCAGTATGGATTTTTGCCGATTACAGATAGTTCCATGGGCCAATATGTAATCATTGGTGATTAATCAGCAAAACCGATGACTCGGTCAAACTCTAGTTATAACTGCCCTGTGATTCCAATTCTCATATACACCCACAAATATCCACATATACTTGCATACTGTCTCTGTCTCTCAAATGTTACATTAACCTACCTGACCAGATGTAATACATCCTGACATTTTCCCATTGAGTGCAGCTTTATGTTTTGTCTTTCTTGCCGTTCTTGCCTCGGTTGATCTCGGTGACCTACACTGTCATCTCTCATCCGCCAAGCTGTTGCTCATATGTGTGAAGTTGACCATGTGACCCTTTTTCTCACTTCCCCCTCTCGTTCTCTCTCACCGCAGATGAGTCCAGCCTGAAGATGAACAGTGTGAAACACATCCCGCAGACCTTGGCCAGCCACACACACACTCTGCAGGAAGTCCACGGTTCACACACCCATGCTGCAGACATGCTTAGACCAGACCCACGTGACACGTTCTACAAGAGTGGGTACTCCTGTGTGTGTGTTTGTGTGTGTTTATATATTTTATGGGTTTATAAAATCTAATGTTGGATATACAGCCTGTATAATTTTGCCTTGCGACATCAAACTAATGAAAGAAAAAGGCAACAGTTCTGAAACTTAATAAAATAAACCAAAGAAATTGAATGAGAAGGTTGGGAAAGTTATTAGTGTCCTGATTTTATACTTTGTAAAGACACATATCTTTTGGATATAATATTGCTAATTCTTCCTTGTAGAAGTTTAGTCAAATTGCATGGTAAGCATAAATGAACTGCACTTTCAAATTCATCCATAGATTTACTATCAGATTTTAGTTAGGGCTCTGACTTGGCTACTTAATGTACCTCCCTATAATAAAAGTGAATATTAGTGAATGGAAGGTGAATGACCTGCCCATCTTCAGGTGTCCAGCAGAGGGATGAAGGTTTTCCATTTTCTTTTCAATCCTGACTAATCGACCAGTCTCGGCTAAAGAGAAACATCCCCACAGCATAAAGCTGACACCACCATGCTTTACAGTAGGTATTGTATGTTTTGGATGAAATGCAAGCAAACATAGTGCTTGGAGTTCAGTCAATTTTCCCCTTATTAGACCATAGCACCCTTATGCCAGATGGTATCAGATGGCATGAGTCTTCCAGCTGTGCTTTTGAATAGTGCAAATAAGCACTTTCTTAACCACAGTGAATTCTTCACAGTATCAACAGTGGAAATGTAATAAAACAGCTGGTTTTATTCTAAAGTAATTAATGCAACTACAATTGATGTCAGATTGGAAAAAATAGCCTGGTGTTTTTTCTGAAAGTGTATTGGTTGCATCTGAGCAGGTTTATATTAGTGTTCTCTAAGGGGCTAATTACTTGACCAAACCAGGTATTTAACTTTATTTTTTTTTATAATCAACCAAAATGTTTCAAAATTCAATGCCTTTAATGGTGTAATACCTGAATCATTGAGACAGGTATATCATGCAGTGAGCATATATGCCATAATAAACAAGATGGAAGTTATAACCTGCAAAAAATGTAAGTAAATTTTACACGATCATGCTGTGGGATAAGCTTTATGCTTTCTGAGCACTGTATTAGAAACATTATATTAATTCTAAATAGGGCTTCCATTCATGCTGTGGATTTTGCTAGATTTTAAAAACATTATTTTGGGATTCTGGTCCCAAATCTATCTATAGGATAGGTTCAGACATAGTGATCGAAAAAGCCACTGAAGAAAATCATGTAATATGTAAAATATTAGGACTAAAATTACCATAACTTATTGTCATGTTCATGAAGTCAGATTGAGATAACATTTGCTTTGTGACATGTTACAATAATATACTGGCTGTATCCACTAGGTGTAGAGTAAATTGTAGCCATGAAGGACTGCACATTTTCAAGAACAATACTCAAATCGACTTATGATGATTGGTATAAATAAGTCCAAAGGGTGTCAAGAAAACATTCCCCACACCATTACACCACCTCGACCAGCCTGGAATGTAAACACAAGGTATATTAGGTCTATGGATTCATGCCTGACACTTCGAGATTTATCATAGATGAACGCAATCCACCTTCAGCTTTCTGTTCATGGCTGACAGAAGTAGAACCCATTGTATGCATTCTGAGATGCTTTTCTGCTCACCACCTCTGTGCAGAGTGATACAATCCATCTCAGCATTTCCATCCAAAGAACCTCTGCTTATCTGCTCTGCACCATACTGTGTAAACTCTACATACTGGTGTGTGTGTGGAAATCCCAGGAAATCAGTGGTTATAGAAATGCTCACACCTGTTAGTCTGGCACTGACGATCGGTCAAAATGACAATCATATTTTCCCCCCAGGCCCAGATATGCATGATTTCTTGGAGTGTGGTGCTGCCACATGATGGACTAATCAGATAATTGCATGAGTGAATAGGCATACAGGTGTTCCTGATAAGTGAATGTGTGTCGCTGTAGAAACCGGTGTATTGTTCTCTATACAAAACAAAAAGAACTATGGAGGGAAAAAAACAGTTGAAAGCTGTGCATCAAGTTAAAAAGTTTGGATATTTCAAGTTTAAAACTTGGCTTCATAAAAGTTTAAGATCTTAAATGGGTCAAGTTTTGTCTCCCGTTTTAAAATCAGAAAATATCAGCCAGACTTTGTACTCTATATACTATTTCTGTCGCCTGTTTTATGAGTCAAGGCTGCATTTCTGTAGTGATTATAGTCAATAGGCTTCGATCTTGTATGTCAGACATCTGTGTTTGGCAGTGCAAAACAGGGACTCAATACCCTGTGTATCGTATGCTCAGGAGACTGTGGTTATAAGACTCCAGTGCTTTGTATGCAGCCGGAAGGAGCATCACTTTATCGACTGTATTGTGTCTGAACCAAAGCTGGAATCCCTTTGGCAGTTTCAGTAAATCTTTGATCGCATCCTGTTCCAATCCGGTTCACAAAACTACTTTTTGTGTTTCTGGGCTGTCACGTTGGCGCAGTATGGACCCCAGGGCATCCCACGTGTCTTCTATCTTTCTTAATTCTTGCTGCTGTAACATGCTGAAGGCACTCACCTTTTATTTCCTAGTGGGCTTTGCAACCATATTGGCTGTTAGCTTTATTCCTCAAGGCTGCCATTAAGCAACAAAGAAAGATGATGAATATTCAAGGGTATTTCAATAGCTTGCTCTGCTGAAATTATGCCAGAGCTCTCTATGCAGATGTCCAAGCCTCAAATAATTTAAACGAAATTATTTATTGCGGCTGGTTAGAACAAATAAAATCACTAATTTTCACACGGATGCGAGGTGAGTTCGGATTTTTACACAATGCAAAGATAAAGAGGGAGAAGATCCAATCTGGTTGGAGTTAACCTTGTCCTTTGGCCTTGTGTGCACATGCTTACTTCGAAAAGGAAGATGGCAGGAGTAAGATAGTGACTAAAGACCTTATTCGTACTCCTAAACCGCTGATTGTAACGTTTTTTTTCACCGGTTTATAATTAAAGCTGTAGAAATGAGCACTGATTTGAGTGCAGAACCTGATTTGTGAACAAGTCTGCATCTGATTAATATAACTGACCTGCAATACCAAAAAAAACTATTTGAGCACAATGATGAACCAGTTTTGTGAACAACTCTCTAGATTTTCTGAAATACACTCTTGAAATAAACACACTTTCAAAATGGTACATGCCAACTTAAACACTTCATTGGTTTTATTCAGAAAGACAGCAAGTAATGTCCAAATCCATCCAATTTACAAACAAATTAGTAAACTACAGTATAGGGACTACCATACCTCATCACTTTTATCTGTGGGTTAATATATTCACTCAGACTGTCCTGGTGTGTGAAAGATCATAGCACTATGCTCTGTATTTTAATTGCACCTCCTCGACTCCTTCGCGAGCAAGACGCAACTGGAAAAGCAAACGCAAAATTTGGTGCCATGGGTTTCTTTTTGAGTCTGGTTCCTCTCAAGGTTTCTTTCTTTTATCACCTCTGAGAGTTTTTCCTTCCCACATGGGCCACTGGCTCAATCATTAGGGATAAACTTACAAGAAATCAACTTCTAGGCTCTAAACCTCTCAACCTTATGTTATGTAGACTTTCTTTCGGGTTCTCCCATTAGGGGTCGCCACCCTGGATGCCCTTCCTAACGCAACCCTCCCCATTTATCTGGGCTTGTGATCGGCACTAAGAGTGCAATGGCTTGTGCAAACTTAATGACTGAGTTTGGTTCCCTGACCGAACCCGAGCCGCGGTGGTGAGAGCGCCAAATCCTGACCACTAGACCACCAGGGAACTTCGTATTTACACAATTTCCATTGTTAAAAGTGCTCTCCAAACTGAATTGCCCCTAACTTGAACTGAATTGAGTTGAATTGAATTGAGGTTGAGCATAAAATAACACTGGCCTTTTATAGACTGCAAGTGTGATGTCACGGTCACAAGGTGACAACTTTTCTATTAGCAAGTAATCCACAGCTGGGGCAAATTAATGTAAAAGCAGTCATGACAAACCGTGGTGTGGAGTAAAGTGTTGCGATAATAAATAGATTCCTGTAACTGGGTCGGATGATTAGTGAGGTCCTGAATGAGTTGAGTTTAGTGGTATACTGTTTGATGCCAGTATTAATTAGATTAGATCGATCAGATTAGATTAGTTTCAACTTTGTCATTGTGCAGAGTCCAGTGCAGGGCGAATAAAATGCAGTTAGCAATATACAATTAATGTATTATGGGAGTGCAAAGGTACAATATGTATTACAAAAATACTGTATATGGTGCGAATATGAAGATAGACATATCTATCTTCATATGGGGGGGGGGGGGGGGGGGGGGGGGTAATTATTCGAAATAATTTCTTTCAGATGTATTTTAAGGGCACAATGAATGTGTTTCTCAGCACTAAAGATTGTTGGACTCTGCTGTATACCTGTACGAATGTTTGTGCTTTCGGTTGTCAAGCAAGTAACCTTTCAAGCTGACAGGCTGCAAACTCACTGAATTTTTATTTCAGTTTCGTTGGTGGACCCAGTGTTGCTTGCGCATGATAATTTGCGTTGGTGCTGTTTTACATTAGCATGAACGCATACTAACTTTAGCACAACCGATGCATGCTTATTCTGCTCTGTAGACCATGCAATGAGATTTTCTGTGTCTGAATACATACTAATCCATTCATGACTGTGTGATTGCGATGTTGTGCATTTAGTAACAAAATCTGTATTTACTCACTTTTGGACTGATGCAGCAACTAACAAAGGAGAGTGATTTCGCCTTAACCTTTCTGTACTCCTTAATATTACTTATTCATGTCCCAATGACTTATATTTTTTATTTTATAATGATGTATGGCGCAAAAATGAGATCTGGCTTCATGTGGAATCAAGCTGACATTCAGTAGGTCATTATTTCCATTTCGTTTGGCATGTGCACCAGCTTACCCTTATATGCATTTAATTTACATCTTAGCTCTACATCCTAATTTATGCAGGTGATGCAATAGACATAAAAAGAAATATAGGAAGATTATATAGCAGGCTATGCAAGTTGCAAAAGATGAGTCGAGTTGATGCAAGAGCAGGCGTGAGTCTATTAAGCAGATTTATAAGCAGAAAACAGGCAGAGGTTAAATTGATCGAATGGACAAAACAATGCCGTGGAAAAAAAATTATATATAAAAAAATTGACATTTTATCTCGCAATGAACAAACAGAGGGCACTGAAGGCTGTTTAAATAGACAGAGCTGAAAACTACTAAACTGATACAAAAATATGTAATAAATATAAAATGGTGCAAATCTGCTCAAAACTTTAATTACCGTAATTTCCAGACTATAAAGCGCACCCATATATAAGCCGAATTTGACAAAGATTTTATTTTGAACATAAATAATGTCTATAAGCCGCAGGTGTCTACACTGAAACTAATGAATTTTACACAGGCTTTAATGAAAGACAGTGTCCGTTACATGACTGAAATTTGTTGTGGCTCCTTTAAGAGCATAGCGGTATTTTGGGAACAGCCTCCGCCGCATTTTTCCGCTATTACTGCGTGTGTGCAAGACCGAGGAATATGTCCTTAATATTTTCTGATGCTCATGTCTAAGTTTCTTTGACTAACCCGTAACGCAGTTGCCAAAAAAAATAAAAAAGCACGAGTTTTGGAAACCTGTCTTTGCTTATATGATTTCTGTTGCAACTGGAGTTAGTGAGCTCTCCCTTCACCCAGACTCAACGCGTTACAACGGCTTGTATCTAAACAGTAGCCGACCAAAAAAGTCATTGTTCACTGTCTTCCTCCTTCCTTTTACAACTATTTCTTTTGGGAGTTTTTCTTTTGGCATCGTCGTGCGTAAAAAAAAAAAAAAGTTTTTTCTCCCGAAGTTGTGGTCTAACTTTATGGGGCTTAGTTTTTTGGCTTGAAGTTTGTAAAACTGGGAAAAACCCAGGAAAAATTCATAAATTAGCCACTAATTGTTTAAGCCGCAGGGTTTAAAACGTGGGAAAAAAGTAAGGGCTTATAGTCCGAAAAATACGGTATACATTTCAATGTATAAACATTTTTTATTTATATGCTATAGGAACAAAAGACTTTTCTAGTCTCCAAACTCTAGCATTGAAAATGTCCCTTCAGCATGACAATGCCCTTGTGCACAAAGCCAGCTTCAGGAAGACATGCTTTAAATGGGTTGCAGTGGCCTGGTTTAGATCTCTGACCTCAACCCTATAGAACACCTTGTTTCCTTTTGGCTTAATGAATCACAAATCTCCACAAGCACACTAGAACATCTTCCCAGAAGAGTGGAGGTTAGCAAAACAGCATATGGAGACTAAATGTGGAATAAGATGTTCAAAAAGCATGTGGTCAGGTGTCTGAAAACCTTTGTCTATATAGTGTTTGTATAAAAGTAAATGCATAAGATTTTGTATTTTTATATAATGCAGGTTTAAACAATAAGGACCAGTTTGTTTATTACTGAACCAAATTTTTTGACATAACGTGCATTTGTTGGATTTTAAATAGTTCTTTTTTTATTTTTATGCTAAAATTATAATATCCTATACATAATATTCCTGATTTATTATATAAGTGGTGTAGAAATGAGCACTAATTTGAATGCAAGAACTAATTGATGAACAAGTCTGCATCTGATTCATGAATCTGTCATACATCACTGAGAAAGGGTAAACATTTCAGCACAATGATGTTGTGTATATATTTCCATAAATTGGTATTGCGATAGTAAAGTGAAAAAATGAAAATCATTTAGCAGGCTAAACATATTCAAGAAGAAGAAGAAAGAAGAGATATCTGTATTGCAAAGAGAAGGTGGGTGGAGACTGGATGGGGGGACCCAAATCCAGGATGTGACAGGAAGTATGGAAAATACAGGCTTTAATGGGAAACAGGCAAAAACAAAGTCCAATAAACAGTCTAGGGTCAAAACACAGGCGAACAAGGCAATGCAGGGAAAGACAAAACCAAAACCGAAAAACAGTCCAGAGTTCAGAACCAGAAACAGAGCAGAACATGGGTCAGAATCAGGATCAGGAACAGGAACAGAATCCAGAGCAGGCAGGTTGGCAAGAATAATCTCAGGGACAAAGGAGCCGGTAAAATAATCTGGCCCCAAGTCTCGGGTGTCCTTAAATAACGCATGGAAAAACAAAGCAAGATGGCCGCCAACCCAGAAGTGGGCGCCGTGAAATCGGAAATGCTTACCGGTGCCCAGAAGATTCTGACAATTGCTGATGTATTGCTGAGGAGAAAGCTGTTTTTTATTAAAGACTATAATCTCTTGTATGCTAATGCACATAATACTCAGTTGACAGACTAATGAGCTATTAAAAACCCAAAACTAAACGCTATAATTCACAATTATAAACTACATGCTGGAGCTAAACCATATCATTCATATTTAAGTATGAGATTTCTGCACTTATTAACACTTTTTCATATATATTTAACCTGAGGGGTCTCTAAACTATTTAACATTTTATAACATAGTAAAAGTAAGTCATCATATAATAATTTATAATATTTAGACTTCTTGTTCTTGTTCTTCCTTTTCTCCTGTCACTTTCAAACCAACTTGGACTTGCATGTCCTTCCTCACCACATCCATAAACCTCCTCCTTGGTGTTCCTCTTTTCCTCCTTCCTGGTGGCTTCATCCTCAGCATTCTCCCACCGATATACCCCATGTCCCTCCTCTGCACATGTTCTAACAATCTCAATCGGGCTTCTCTCATTTTGTATCAAAAACTTCCTAAATGTGCTGTCCCTCTCATAAACTCATTTCTAATCCTGTCCATCGTCATCACTCCCAATAAAAACCTCAACACTTTCAGCTCTGCTACCTCCAGCTCCACCTCCTATCTTTTACTCATTGCCACTGTCTCTAATCCATACAACATCTTAGGTCTCACCACAGTCCTATGAACTTTCCCTTTCCCTTTCACAGATACTCTTCTATCACAAATCACTCCTGCTATCACTCTTCTCCACCCACTCCACCCTGCCTGCACTCTTTTCTTCACTTCTCCAACACACTCTCCATTACTTTGCACTGTTGACCCCAGGTACCTGAACTCCTCCACCTTCTCCACCTCTTCTTCCTGCAACCGCACCACACCACTGCCCTCCCTCTCATTTACACACATGTATCCTGTCTTACTTCTACTGACTTTCATTTCCCTTCTCCTTAGCATGTACCTCCACCTCTCCAGGCTCTTCTCAACCTGCTCCCTACTCTCACCACAAATCACAATATCATCCGCAAACATCATAGTCCACGGAAACTCCTGTCTTACCTCCTCCGTCAACCTGTCAATCAACACTGCAAACAGGAAAGGGTTTAGAGTCGATCCTTGATGCAGTCCAACCTCCACCTTGAACCAGTCTGGCGTTCCTACTGCACACTTCATTGCTGTCACACTGTCCTCATACATGTCCTGCACCACCCTCACATAGTTCTTTGACACACCTGACTTCCTCATATAATACCACAACTCCTCTCTTCTCTTTTGTAAGCTTTCTCTAAATCCACAAACAATTCAAAATATTTAGACATTTCTATTAATTAATTAGTTTGTTTGCTTGTCTTATGAGCCAGGATCTAAAATGTTTCCTTATTTCTTTGATGCATTGTGATGATTAAAAGAAAAGTATGTATAAAGTGGTGAACAAAAGTATAAATAAAAGTGTATATGAACTGAATGTGGTCTTCAACATGTGTGTCTGTGTGTTGGCCCAAATTATTAAACATTTCATAATGCAATAAAAAAAGTATTCATTTGATCATTTGAAATATTTAGACTTTTCTACTTTAGACATTTCTATTTATTTATTTGTTTGCTTTTTTTTATTGAGCCAAAATATATATTTTATCACCACCATATATATTTCTTTTTTATTTTCCCTGTTGAATTCAATTCAATTGAAAACATATGATTTTCTCTTAGTCCCTATGATGGATCAGTCCAGGCTGAAGAAGGTGCTGCCATCTTGTGTTTACTCCCCAACCTACGTAGTGAGAGATTTCCCCATTGCTCGCTACCAAGGCCTGCAGTTTGTGAGTAGCACTGATACATACATACATACATACATACATACATACATACATACATACATACATACATACATACATACACACATACATAAATAATACACCCCAATTGGACATGCTATTACAAAAGAAATTTACGCATTGCCTGTTTTTTCAAACTGTCTCACAGAGGTGTAAAGAGTAAACCTGAAAATTATACTTGAGTAAAAGTATAAATACTTTACTGCAAAACTTACTCCATTACTCCAAGTTCTATTTCACCAATTCCAACATGACTTGAGTGAAAGTCTTTGAGTATCAGATTTAAACAGTAATTGAGTATTTCGCTCATATTGAATGTAGGCTCAAATATGCACTAGTTCTCAACACCACGTTAGTGAAAAGCTAAAAACAGTTGATTTGTGAAGTTTTATTTCCTAAAACACAAATCAAATTGTACAACTCAACACTGCATTAACACTGCAACACAACAACCTCTTCAACACGCCAGAATGGGACAAACGAGGCGACCAAAAAAAGATGAAATATTACAAAAAGTTAACAAATAGAATGAAGGCATCATGTCACAGAGTAGAAGAACTTTTAGTATTTCATGGAAAGTATATAATATAAAATAAAGTAAAAACCAAATGTTTAGAGCTGACTGTGATCAGAGACGGGCAACATTTTGAATTCATCTTTCAGCTGCTTCTCAAAGTTTTTGTAATTTAGCACTTTCAGGACTGAAAATTAGACTAACAGTGATAAAAATAATAAATTTAAGTGGTTAACAGGCAGCAGATGTGTGTAGGGGAGTGTTGAGCCTTAATAACGTCTTCATCAGAGGTTCAATATGTAAATGGTAACAGTGATTGTCAATTAAAATATAGTGGAGAAAAAGTCCTACATACTATAAATACTATAAATCTTTTGCCTCATAAATGTATTTAAGTAAAGAGTAAAAGTTTCTTACATATTTGATACTCAGTGAAACTCAAAAGTAGGCAAAAAATGACAGTAAATACAGTAACGAAGTACATTTACTCAAATACTTTACACCACTGCTTTTTTATGTTAAATCTTACTGATTGATCATTTTCCTTTCAGGTCTACCTGTCCTACGTGTATCCAAACGACTTTACCAGACTCACTCACATGGAAAGAGAGAACAAATGCTTCTACAGGGAATCTCCGGTGTACCTGGAAAAGTACGGCGTCTCAGTTACCACATGAAATTTTTTTACAGTTTTTCTCAATTGATTTGAGGCATTTCTTAGATCGGAGACGAAATTCTTAAAACTGCTCGCTCAACCTCCACATCATGTAGTCACTAGTGCAAATCATACACGCAGTTTCTTGTTGCTTTAAACAAATTGAAAATACTTTGGTATTTAATTGAGTAAAACTGTATTATCGTATTATCCTAATTACAAGTGCAACTAGTTAGTGAGTGAGTGAGTAAGTGAGTGAGGTTTTACCTTCTACTTTATCTGAACAGGTTTGGCTTCTATAAATACATGAAGATGGATGAAGAGGATGACGACACGCCTCTTTTCTTTCCGAATCCTGACGGTGTGTTGTGACATCGTGCGAAACAGTTTCATGAGGAGAATTTAACAGTTGGCTTCATCTGGTTGAGGCTAATCACATCATTTAGAGATGAGGATATCACAGCTGTGTTTGTGATAATTGCTTAAAAAAAAAAGAAAAAAAACGGCATATGCGATTGAGCTTGAATGTGGTGAACGGATTGCAGAACGCCAGGAATAATGCGGTATTAGTGATGTCCTATTAGTTAGGCTCAATAATGACTTTCAAACGTTTTTCCTTTTTTTTTTTTTTAGATTTCCTCGAAGAAGAAGAGGGTGTAGATCTAGAAGAAGACTCAATCAACTCTAACCACCATCCAGTCAGGAGAACAAGTAACACCAGCATGTCTGATCAGCTCTCGAGTGCTTCACTTAGCACAATCTCCAGTAAAGACCAAACAGGCCAAGACTCGAAAGGTCATGTGTTAACCCGGGAGCGCGTATACCCGCAATTTAAAATGAAACGAATCAGAAGGAGGGATAAAGGTGAAGACCATGGGAGGGGTGAAGGCCACCGTAAAAATGCTCCACAGGAAGAGGAACAGAGAAGATTAGAGAAAAAGAGGCGGCCAAGGCAGCAGAGGAACAGAATCGAGGCAGACCATGAGACTCCCCCAGACCTTAAAGAGAGTACCGAAGAAGGAGAAGATGCCATTATACGAATCCATGCACAGCGTTCTTTAAAGTGGCTTCAGCTAAACCCTGTGCAGCAAAGCAACCAGATCACTCCTTTAAGGCTGAAGAATTCCCAACGATCCTCGCTGTACACTTTGGCGAGTCGTATTATGAGCAATCAGGCACATCTAGAGATTTCGAAGTCGAGCAAAAGCAAGATCAATAAACCACACCCACTCAAAAGTACACCGAAGCCGCCGGTGGAGATCTTCCCTGGGGTCTTTTTGTACCAAACCGCAAGTGGGAAAAAGCTTGTGGATTTCAGTTCAAGGTGGAAATTTATAAAAAGGCATGCTTCGTGGCCAAAGCTGGACCATAAATCACTCTTACAGCAACTAAAGCGCAGCTCTTTGCTCTCACCTACTGTACAACAAGTAAAGGATTTTCCATCATTCTCCATAACAGACCTGCTTCCATCAAGCTCCAACCTTACAGGGTCAGACTCCTCTGAAAAAAGGCAACTTGTGGAGATCAGGAGCACCAAAGCTTCGGAGATGGTGGAGGAATCGCAGCAGACGGACGTCACTGATCTTAAAGAGGGAGGCACATCTGAATACAACTACGAGGATGACGAGCCTCGACCCGGCTGGACCGAGGAGGCCATCAACTGGCAGCGCACTTTCAGCGTCAATCCGGTGGACTTCGAGCTGCTCAGGTCTGACTGGAATGATCTGAGGTGCAACGTGTCTGGAAATCTGCAGCTGGCTGAGAGCGAGGTTCTGGAGGTAATCTCGCAGTATGTTGAACGGATAAACAGGTACAATGGAGGGTGAGTTTAACTTTTTGTGCATTCCAAAAAACTGGCAATTGCACTGTTGATGTTTCAGGTCGATTTTTTTCATCCAATTTCAGCACAGAAAAAAAAAAGTTCTGGGTTCGATGTTCCTTCTATCTCCATTACAACAGCAGAAGGAATTACATTGATATATATGTTCTAGCTATTTCTCCCAGCAGGGCATCTACACAACATTACTGTAATGAGAGACGCAATCATTCTGTATCTCACAACACTTCTACATATAAAAAAGTGTGCAACGCCTGCTGTTCAGTGCTGATTCATCACTTTTACCCTTACACTTATATATTTCCCCTTTGCTTTCATAAATCTCTCCCTCTTCCTCTCTCTGTCCATCATTTTCTGTACTTTTTTCTTTCTCACTATTACAGACTAGCTCAGAGGAACTTTATCGTCCCAGTTATTGGTGCATTGTGCATTAGGGATTGTACTTTTTCCTTATTTTGCAGTATTGCTTTAGAGGAAAAACTAATACCTGCTGTATTACTAAAAACATGATATTTTTTTTTCTATCAAAAGGAAACTTTTGTTGCTTTACATTGCGTATTTAATCTTTAATTAATTAATAATTTTTTTGTATGTAGACCTTTCAGCTATTTAATATTTCCTTTTTTTCATTTATTTATTATTTGTATTATTTGTTTCATTTGATTATCATATGTACATTTTTATTGTATAAATTTTTTTACTGTAAATACTTTAAAACTTTTAGACAAATTTACATAAAGTTTTGTAGATACAAACTAACAAACAACAAAAAGAAGAAATAAATGAATATATAAATTGTTGTTACACCGTATTGTAATTTTTCATAGTTGTGTGTGTGTGTGTATGAATGAAGCTTGGTATTGCTGATTTTCATCTCCTTCTCTCAGGATCTACTCCCTCCTCTGTATTGTGAATGTCGAGAAGCGCAGAGATCCAGCACGGGGAAGCCGTTATCTGGTGGAGCTGGAGCTGATGGAAGCCGGGGAAAGAGTGGTGCGCTTGTCTGAGTACATCTACTTCCTTCACCAACGCAGCCGCCATGAAGAAATCGTGGAGAGCAGGGAAGTCGTTACTCCTTCTTCCCCTGCTGTGCCCTCTAAATCGCCAACCGGGAGCAGCTCCAGCGCACAGTCAAGGTCTTCCACGTCATGGAGGGGCCACTGGCCAAAGCCGCTGCTCTGCCTTCCTATAATGCTACAGTGGAGGCATGACGTCATGGTGCACATCGTGGTGCCAGGTACTGAAGCTAAAAGTTCATTGATCTGTTTGGGAGCACCAAAAAATGACATTTACCTTCATAGTGCAATTGTTCCAACTGCTGTGTCGCAGACCTTTAATTCTTTTCTTGCCTTATGCATTGCACAAAGGATGTCTGTCTACAGCGAGGGTTTTACAAACGAATCAGTGGGAACGAAACTGGTTTCGTTTCGGTCACCTAGCAACCTAGATGTGCGAGTTTAATAAAGATTAGGCGCGCCATTATTTTCACTTTGAACAGCACTTGGTCTCGCTTTGTCACAATTATTCAGCTGCTGCGTTTCATTTACAAAAGTTCAATGCAAGGCGACTTTTCTAACCATTAGGTTCTCTGGTGGCAAATCAGGTGGCAAAAATCCCTTGTACATTTTTGCAGATCCACAATGAAAGCGTTTACAGGCGAATTTGCCATCTTGCGTTTCACTGCTGATTAATGGGTAAATAGGTTTGCCTCATTAGCAGGTAGATTTGGCCCCAAAATAAATTAAGTCCAAAGGTTATTCCACTTGACTTTTTTTTACGGATTTATACCTCAAAGCACAGTAAAATTCTTTGTGTAGCTCTATGCTGTTTAATGTTGTTTTATGTAGCACCAAAGTTCTGGAGGAACGTTGTCTCATTTCACTGTGTACTGCGGCAGCTATATATGGTTGAAATGTCAATAAAAGCTTCTTGACTTTACTTGACTTGATTGTTTTCTCTCTGGCAGTGAAGAACCAGGCACGCTGGGTTCAGCAGTTCATCTCCGACATGGAACTCTTGCACCGAGAGACCAAAGATGACAATTTTAGCATCATCATCGTAGATTTTGAGAGTGAAGACATGGATGTGGAGCAGGCCTTGAGGGAGAGCACAGTGCCCAGGTGAGCTGCTGCGTTACTTCTCTCTGTTCTATTTACAGCAACTTATGGATGGCTCAGGGTCAACTTCAACCAGCCCATGTAGGATGAACACTATTCAGTGGCTCCATCTGTCATGCAGGATTTTTCCTAATGGCAAGATTAGCTTTCATAAATCGTGTGTACGTGCAGGTATGAATATCTGAGACGTGAAGGAAACTTTGAGAGATCTTCTGGACTTCAGATGGGGGTGGACACCATAGCAGTAAGCACATACACTTCCTTTCCTAAAAAGAATGACCATAAATGTTTGTGACAAGCCCCATTTTGGATCACATCTTCCTCAGGATAGCCACAGCATTGTATTCCTGTGTGATCTGCATATTCACTTTCCAATGGGCATCCTGGAGAGCATCAGGAAGCACTGTGTGGAAGGCAGACTCGCCTTTGCCCCCATCGTCATGAGGTTGGACTGTGGGAGCTCACCGTTGGAGCCAGACGGTATCTGGACTACTGGGTTCAGTTTGCTCATTGGAGTGTTAATTCTTAAAGATATAATTATGATTAGTGAATTAGTGAAAAAGCATGTTACCTTTACCTAAACTAATGAAAATGAACGATTAGTCTAGTGAATTTGGCTAATTAATACACTTTGATAATAATTCATGTGTTTTAGCTGTTTAGTTAGCTAAGTATGTACCAACCGTTTTTTAGCATCACCAGTATTGTGAATATTTTAGTGAATGTAAGCTATGATTGTAGATTTGTTGGTAACCTACAATATTTTGCTAACATGCTACGATTGCTAATGTTCTTTAATTGTTCACATACTGTGTTTTGCCAAAATAAACCAGCTTGCTAACATTACTAACGTAAAATAGGCTGCTAACTTATGATTGCTAGCATAAAATAGGCTGCTAACACATTATGATTGTTAGCATATCTTGCTAATTATTAAACTCCTGAAGCGCTCTTGTCTTTATCTCCATTTCTCAGGCTACTGGGAGGTCAATGGCTTTGGCCTGTTTGGGATTTATAAATCTGATTTTGACAAGATTGGTGGAATGAACACTGAGGAGTTCAAGGATCGCTGGGGAGGAGAGGACTGGGAGTTCTTAGACAGGTAAGAAACAATTATACCAGCGTTTTTATTCACATTTCCAAATCACATTTCCAAATGTAATTGTTTTTAGTACTTATTTATTTCAGATGATCTGTAATTTGTACACATTTGATTGGTTTTTCGGTGGAGTAGAGAATTTACAGGTAATTCTTCTCTTTTCGGCTCTCGTCAGCTGATCCAACCTTAACGTCTGTCTCCAGAGAAGAATGAAAATTCACAGCGAGATGAGATGTAATGGAGGAACGGGCACAAAGAAATGTATTATTAGAAAGAATGTAAATATCATATAGAGATAAAAAACATATTCAAATAATGGCATGAGATTCAGGCTTTAAGTTTTTGAACATCCCATTCCACATTTAATTCCTATTTAGTTACAATTCTGGAAAGATCCATTACATTACATAAACAATTCCATCACAATTTGGAGTGTTCTCGAGAAGCTTTATAGTAGATAATAGGTTTGATTATGGGCATGATTCGGTTGTCATATAATAGTACTTTTAGTACCAAATGGTTACACAAAACACTGCAAAACACTATGCTGGAAAACGTTTGTGGACACCTGACCATAAAATTTGTATATGCTATATTTTGTCATCCCATCCTACATTTAGTCCCCAGTTACTGTACAGTATAATACCCTCCACTCTTCTGGGAAGATGTTCCACTAGATTTTCTAGTGTGCTTTTGGAGGCTACTCAGGAGCTTCCACTGCAACTCATATAAAGCATATATTCATGGAGCTGGATTTGTGCACAGTGGCATTGTCATGCTTGAAAAAATTTGGGTCTCCTATAGTAGTTGAAGGGAAGATGAACTTGGCTGACTTTTCCTGAAAGGTTGTTGTAAGTGTTTCTGCCACCAAGCTTGAGCATTTTGCTACAGATGTGGTTTGCGAGCTCTAGCAAGCTTTCTGTCTATCCAGCAAATGTCAACATGATTGAACGCCTTCTGGCTAGCCTCTGAGAAATCAAGCTGCATCTTACTGGTTTAAACAACTAGGGCTGTGGCTATCAGTTATTTTAGTAATCGAGTATTATACCGATTATTCTGTCGATTAAGCCAAAAAAATTGGAATTGGAAACAGGCTTCCAACCACATTCCTCCATTATATTTTTTTATTCTGCAACATCTGTCCAGAGTTGCTCCAGCTATTAATTATTTGAGTTATGAAATATTCGAGTAACTCGAGTTACTTGAATCGTTTTAACCCTAAAAACAACAACTTGAAGCAACATGGATTTGAAGCTATCAAGAGCCCACACTATTCACTATTCCTGATTAGTCACAATGCACAATGAGGCAGCTGATATCTGATTGGATAGAAACTCTAACTGAAATTACACTTGGTCAGTGATTGGTAGATTTAAGGTCAGCAAAGAAGCCTTGAGCAGAAAAGCCTTGCTGGCACTGACTGGCCACCACTGATATATATATATATATATATCCCACACTATTCACTATTCCTGATTAGTCACAATGCACAATGAGGCAGCTGATATCTGATTGGATAGAAACTCTAACTGAAATTACACTTGGTCAGTGATTGGTAGATTTAAGGTCAGCAAAGAAGCCTTGAGCAGAAAAGCCTTGCTGGCACTGACTGGCCACCACTGATATATATATA
>MU551534.1:8187312-8256882 GCA_024362625.1 Silurus asotus
CTCTCTCTCTCTCTCTCTCTCTCTCTCTCTCTCCCCTACTCTCTCTCTCTCCCCCACTCTCGCCCTCTCATTCTCTGTTTCATTCTCTCTCCCTCCTCTCCTTTCCCCCCTCCTGCCCCCCTTCCTTCTCTTCTTCTCCCCCATCCCCACTCTTTGTCTCTCACACCTTTTCTTTCTCTCTTTTTCAGTAATGCATTTTCGCTTATTTTTGTATGTACATACTCTTCTCTTTTTTCTATTTTTTTTCTTCAGTTATTAGGTTTGTTATTGAAACGACATATAATTGTTCATTTGTATTTCTTAATTCCTCTCTCTCTCTCTCTCTCTCTCTCTCTCTCTTTTTCTCTTTCTCTCTCACACTCTCTTTCTTTTCTTCCTTGTTCTTTCTGTCACCTCTCCATTTTACTGGTTGATTTATAGCACACAGATGACGTTTATACTGAAGAAAGGTGCCAAAATGCTGAGCCGCTGCCCTGAACTCGTTTTGAAATTTATATAAATCTTAATGTTATTATTATTATTATTATTATTATTATTATTATTAACATAAGAATGATGTATGAAAAAAAAATCACCACTGCAGTGGTCACTGATGCCATGTTTAAAGGATAATTTCTGTGAAATTGTATGTAGAGAATGTAAAGGACGTACATTTATTTCCTATTCTTTTATTTTCTTATTTTCAAGAATAAATGAGGAAGTTAACTGGATTCGTTTATTTGTAGTAATACCACACCTCTCCACAAGAGGGACCCTAACAATGCAAATCTGTATTTATTCATTATTGTCGAAAAATGTTTTATTTCTTTAATTAAAGAAAAAACATTGCACAGTCATTGAAATAAAAGAAAAATGTATGAAAAAAAATAAGGGAAAAATAAATCAATAAAACAAAGATTGTTGTACACCAGTATTTTCAGGGCCTGTGTTAAATTACAGCTCATATTATAGCTTAATGGCAACTTTTGAATCACGAAGAAGAATTTATTTCCAAAATGTATCAGAATATATTATCATTTACAACCGATATCATGATCAGTGATGTTCTAATGAAATTAAAGATTGTCTAAAAATTGCCCCATTTCCATTGGACTGTATTAAAGCGACGGCATTACAAGAACCTTAGATGGTTCTGAATATTCCAGTGGTTTAACTCCACCTTCTAAATCCCAAAGCTTTGGTAGATGTGCCAGTTTGAGAAACTCAAATAAACCGTGTGCAGAACACATTCAGTAAGTCTGCATCCTGACGTCTTATCTCCAGATGGAGTTTTCTTCCATTGGAAACCACTTGGTGGAGCTGAGGATGGTTCCATATAAAGAGCCTAAAGATCCATGAAGTTACTGAGCAACTCAAGAACTATGATTATGGATTTGGACTGTAATTGATATAAACAGTCTGCTACAATGGCTTGAGATTATAATTGGCATGAACAGTTCTGCATTTTAGTGACCAGTTCACTGCACTGCACATCTCAACAAGGATGGAACTGTGATAAGTGGTTATTGGGTGCCACCTAGGGGAGAAGGTGACTTGACACTTGAACCAAGTTACACCCTGTGCTTGACTAAGGTTCTTCTTCACAACGTTGCTGGAAAAAGCGGAACACATACAACCAGATGGCGTGAAGGTAGACAAGGCGTCTTGGTAAAGATCTGACTGTTTACTTGCTGCCCTGTGGACACTTCTTAGGAGGTGGGATTTGTACAAGTGATCAGTCAGATCTTCAAGTTGCTGTGTTGGAAGCAGGAACAATGCGCAAGCATAGAGTATGTGGTGACTTTGACATGGACCAAACTGTTATGGCTGGTGGACGTGGTCACAAAGGAGGCTTCATCTCACATCTTACTGGACTGAAGGACAACATCTTGATGATATATTCAGCAGATTATCCAGAGGCTTTGTGGAATTGATAGGTCTGAGCAATTTGGGCAGCACAAGGGGATTTACACGATATCTGGCAGGTGGTTTTAATGTCATGGCTGATCAGTTATTATTATACTGTTCATTTTTTGAAGAGCATGTACTAAATTAAATGTACCAGATATTGCTCACTCTATCTCCTTGTCTCGTTATTATGAAAAATAAAATGGATGCATACCGTATATTTAATTCTAAAGCATCCATTAGTTAGTGTCCTTCAGGGTGGGCGCTAGCTATAGGCAGAGCAGGCACTTGCCCAGGGTCTTGGACTTGGATGCAGGGCCTCCATAACCATCACAATCTTATACACTGGTTCACCGATCAAGACGGACAGACTGTCACTCGCTCTGTTCATTGGAGATGGATCATTATTTCCAGCCAGATTATTCGAAGAATTAAAAATCCGAGCTGACCGACTGTGCAGCCGAATTCCAAAATAGTAAAGGAAAAAAAGGAAACGTTTGTAAATTAAAACTGCAATCGCAGCTACAGTAGGTGGCCATGCCCAAGGAATAATAATAGGAAGAGGAAATGCTGGTCTAGATGACCTTTCATATGTTTTTCCTTTGTTGTTGTTGTTGTTGTTGTTGTTGTTGTTGTTGTTGTACTTTGTTAAAGTTGAATTCATATGCACATTTAAGTGAACCTTACACAGAAAATCTAATTGAGTAGATCATCTCATGCATCCTCTGGCAAAGGTTTTTTTATCACGTGACTCCCATAGCTGATAGATAGATCAATAGATCAGGTTTGTCCGAATCCTGACATTATTGTTGGAATAATTATGGGAGTCACGTGAAAAAATAACTAACGACACGGACCAGAAGATATGAGATGTGAGCTACTCATGCTGTTTATTATCATTTGTCCTTCACTTGTCCTTCATTATTGCAACGCATAGTTGGTGTATGTACACGTGCTGGTGTGTTTGCTTATTACAAATTATTTTATTTCTGATCAAAGTAATGATATGAACTTAATGACTAAAAAAAGATTTGTTCGTTTTGATGAAGGAGTTTCACCAGAAGTCACTAAGATTATACAATTTTCTCCTCACTAAAAACAACTACTATAATATATATTTTGTATATTTTGCCCTGGTGACTTTGCATGTTTGGTGCCTGATTGGCTGGAAGACAAGCATCGTCTGATTGGCTGAACGACAGACAGGTTTCGTCTGATTGGCTGAGGAAAAGTGCTCAGCTGATTTCCAACAAACTTTTCAGCTGTTGCTTGAATCCAACTTTCCCCAAAACAATTCAGCTGGCGGCGCGTGCGCAAGTTGTTGGAAGCACATGGATGCGCGTGAACTTTGATGCTGGAGGATCTGGTCAGCTGATGCGCAATGGCAGCTTTAAGCAGTGTTAACCTGAAGACTTTGGAGGATCTGACGCTGGATTCGGGATACGGCGCGGGAGATTCGTACCACTCGCTCAGCCTTTCTTCGTCCAAGTCCAACTCTCTGCTCACCTCCACTGCGTACCGGACAAACCGGTGCTGCCGCTCCGCCTCCACCAACAGCCGCAACGACAGCTGGGACTCCGTGAACACCGTACCGGAGGACCCGGAGGACATTTTCGCGAGATGCCCCCGGTTGCCGGAGCTGGAGGAATTCCCCTGGACGGACGCCGAGGTGGACCGCGTGCTGCGCAAGGTCTCCGTGGGGGAGCGCGCGCCCCGGGCGGACGTCGCGCGCGCCGTGTCCCGGCTGCTGCGGCGGCCGCTGTTGCGCGTGGCGCGCGAGGCGCAGCGGCTGAGTGTTCTGCGATGCCGGTGCACGCGCCACGAGGTGCAGAGCGCCGCGCGGCTCGTTCTCAGCTGGACGCTCGCCGACGCGTGCGTCTCGGCCGCCGCGCGCGCCATGTCCCTTTACAGCATGAGCACCGGCGAGCCGCTGCGCGCGAGCAAGTCGTCGCGCTGCGGCCTCGTCCTGTCCGTGGGCCGCTTCTTCCGCTGGATGGTGGACACACGGGTGTCGGTGCGCGTCCACGAGCACGCCGCCATCTGCCTCGCCTCGTGCATGGAGACTCTCATGGAGGAGATCGGGGTCAGGGTTCTGACAGCGTGCGACGCGGGTCGTTTCGGGTATCCGGTGGCCGCAGATTTCCTGGAAACAGCAGTCAACGGTGACCCCGAGCTCTATGGTCTCCTGCAGAACTATGAACATCTGATCTGCGGGAAAAACGCCAACGGTAAGGAGAAGAAAACTATTTAA
This sequence comes from Silurus asotus, assembly GCA_024362625.1. Taxonomy (NCBI): domain Eukaryota; kingdom Metazoa; phylum Chordata; class Actinopteri; order Siluriformes; family Siluridae; genus Silurus; species Silurus asotus. The sequence goes on from MU551534.1 coordinate 8,191,451, forward strand.
TGATTGTATTGTATTGAATGTGACAGTTGTTGGTGCTGCTTTACGCATGACGTCTATTTTTTTACTGGTAGTGCATGCAAATAAAACACTTCTGATAGGAAGGTCGTGAGTTCAAATCCCAGAACCTCCCAGATCGACCTGCTGGGCCCCTGAGCGAGGCCCCTTAATCCTCAATTGCTTAGATATGAGATGACTGTAAGTATGCATGCAAAGCCAATGATACATTAAAGATACATTCAGTTATAGATCCAATTCCCCACTATTATGATGCAGTGCGGATCCCATTTCGATTGAATTCAACACAATGCGATTCAATGCAAAACGATGCAATGGAAAAATATGATGCATTTCAATGTGAGCAGTTAGTTACTTTCTAAATAATAAAACTATTCCACATCTACTGATATTAATTCCATATAAATTGTTTTTTCCCAATGCAAATTTGTTTAAAATGATTATATATGATATTGTTAGCAGTGTATCTGATTCACATCTGTGTCTAACCGTACTGTTGTGACTAGCATGCCACCTAGTTGTCACCAATCCTCGTCATAGACATTTTGAACTTGGTCCATCTCACAAATATCATGTCATCACTGGTCCTATGATGTGGTGGCTTTCTATTAATGACTGGGGTAAAACAATGAGTGCAGAAACAGATGTATTGCATTGTACATCCAAACAGAGCACGAGGGCACAAAAGCCCATTGTTCCACCCTGCACTTTTTGTGCCAAGCTGTACACGGATGGCAAAGTAAGCAAATAGCGGCGAGCAAAAAGAGACCAGCGTGCAGGGGATTGAAACGCAGAGACAATCTTCTCTCTCTCTCTCTCTGCTCTGGTTTGAATCTGCATTTGTACTGGGTTTATGTTGCATTGGCCCTGCGGAACTGTTCTGCATTATAGTGCTTTAAAGAAAACATGAGGCAGAAGGGCTCAGGAAAATGGCAAATTGTGTCGTTGCTGTAAAACATATTGCATGCAACCAAATATCGTTTCCCTTCAAGTTATTGCACTGAAATCGAAAAGCATTAAGGAGATGATCGCTTCCAGGTTTGAGTGAACAGAATGTAGCGTTAATGACCCTCCAAGGAGATTTTTTTTTTATTTAATTATTTATTTATTGCCGAACCGAATCTCACACACACTCTCATGTTTGCTTTCAGTGTGATTGAATAATTTTTTTCCCAGATGATCACTTCCTCATTTATTTCTCTTTCCTCAGGTGAACCTTTTAATATTAATACCTGTCAAAAGCAAAATATCAAGTGGCCACTTTTTGATTGAGATTAAGAGTTTGTTAAAGACCACAAATCCAGAGATGCGAATTCACAAAAACCTCTTCACGCATTTGTGTGTATAACATGCATAAGAACAAGCCTATTGCTGGCATATGCTTGTGGTTGATTAGTGGTGTGGAAAGTGGACCCACCACTGCTTGTGGAGAACAGATTGAGACATGCAGGCTCACGGCTGGCACACTCGCTTCCATACAAAAGCAGCTCTCTCATACACTGAACAGGCCACATCTGGAAGTCTTTAAGTCCTAAGTGATCGCTCCAACTCCTGCAACAGAGTGGCCCCATTTTCTAGTGTGTGCGACACTCTACAGTCGTGTTCATTCATACGATACATAACACATTTTTCAGGTGACTTTTTGCCTTTTTTTGAAATAAATCATTCGATTGTCTGTTTAGTTAAAGACTTGCAGTTCATTTCAGTGTCTTTCCTTTAACAACTCTGTAAACCTAGAGCTAATCCTGGCCAGTCTGGGTGCTGTTTCAGCATTTTTGAGTTCTTCAGCGCTAGAACTGTTTTGATCTTTTCATTACAATTGTATAGATTTATGCTGCATGGCATGAGAAAGTCTGTGAACTTCTAAAAGGTCTCAGCTGAAACTATATGAAACCCACCAAAACCTGGCAGCTTGTCAAATACGATTATAAAAACATGGATTTCCCCAACAATTCTGAGAAGAGTTCTTACGAAAGGATTTCTTTAAACCACCAAAAGCTCAAACCCGTCTGTTTATTTTATTAGTCAGGTTTAATTTCTTTTCTGGTACATAACGTTTTGGATGCAAATGCATGCTACGTAGAGATAACTGGGAACACATTATGCATTAAATACAGACCAAAAAAAAATAAAAAATGTCTCCCCATCTAATTGTAGGAAGAGTCCATTAACGATCATGACCGTGACTAGACCACACCAGGAAACCCCAGATTGCAGATGATAACAGCAATGTTAAGTAAGCATGCCCTGCGGCTGGGATCTAGTTGTTTTTGTCTGAGCGATGACTCAGAGGAAGTTGTGCACCCTGTGAGTAAACAGTGGGGCTCTGCGAGGTTGACTGTAATGGCTGGCCGGATATTTGACAGTTGGCACATTGAAGCGTTACAGGTGCAGTCGCCCCATTGGTCTGACCGGCTTGGTGGTGGGAACCAGAGGTTCAGTCAGCGGGTTAAGCCTTATAATCACCCCTGCTTAATTACCCTCATAAAGCCTACACAGCCCAGTTTCCTTAGGCTTCAATACGAGCCAAGGGAATTGGAGCATTTCCAAACCCTGGGCAGTTAAGGAACTAAATGTAAGCATTTAGTATGGATTTTCCTTGGAAGACCATTTGGACTTGACTGGATCACAACTATAAAGCCCAAATAATGTGTTTACTAGGCTCCAGATAGTTGGATTAGTGAGTATTTAGAAGCTAGGCTTAGATATTGATTTGGTCAGATAAGCGATTCCTGCTGTTAGACTGTTTCCTAAAGCCACTGGCTTTATACAAGGTTTTGTTTGTACCCTGTCCCAGCTGACCTAGGCAAATGTCGAGCGGCCTGAGCAGGGTGAGGAAGAGGCAGTTTGCAGTGACAGCTGGTCTTCCTGCCTCTGACCTTCATCACCTCTCAACAAATGCCACCTGGTCCAGAGAGGTGTTATAGAGCCTAAAAATAGGCTCAGATTATTTAGAAGTAGCACTTCTTTCGGTTTAAACAGGAATCAGTAACACCTTTATGGTAAGGCACACCTCGAAATGTTTATGGTAACTCTCAGCTGTTTGGTGGATATTTTTTTGTGTTTCATGTCTGTTAGGTGTCCTTCATGAAATCATGGGTTTCCTTGTACCAATGAACTTTCTAGATTGGCCAAAAGAGACATCACTAAGACCTGGGACTGATTTTTGCTTTAGTCGTTTTTGGAGTCATGGGAAATACATGTTAGAATGATGATCACAGTAAAATCCAATAATTCATATCAAGCACATGAGACAAATATACTGCATTATTATTAGTTTTAAATTGAAGCTTTTAGAGTTTTATTCTGGATTTTTCCTTTGTATGAATCAGAAATTCTTGAATGTAGACTGCAAACTTTTTATCCAACATATTCTCACAATTACTCTTATTTTTATTTATTTTTTGTTCAAACCAGCTCAAGGTTTAAAATGGTTTAATTTAATTCAGCCATCTTATTAAGCTTATGACGATAACAAAAAAGTATTATAAACTCCTTTAATAATAATTGATGGGGATTCCTGCAACTGGAATCAAAATCAAACAAAGAAAAAATTAAATCACAGCCCACACATACATTTTTCATCCAGTCTCTAGTGCCAAGTTATAAATCATGAAAAGTCAACTGGAACTGGGAAGTGGGAGGGCAGTGGTTAAGACATTGGACTTCTGCTTGGAGGATTGATTTGAGTTAAGATCCCACAACCACCAATCTGCTGCTGATGTGCACTTGAACAAAGTTTTTAACCCCCAACCCCCATACTCTAATTCAAAATACTCGGGTCTATAAACGGCTAATTAAAAATTAAACAGGATATCAACAGTTCATTATTTAAATCCCTGACCTCCTGAAATTAACCCTATACGTTTTTTTGGCATTTGGTTTTTCTACGTTGTTACTGTTTAGTGCAAAGGCCAAACCACAGGTGCGTCATAAACGTCGAAAGCCACCAACACCTTTTAAAACGTTTCATATGAGCAGCGAATCGGACACGCAGCACTCCTTCTGAGCGCTCATGTGGGAATAACATTGAAATGACTTCCTTATGTTCTTAGCAACTAATAAAAGTTAAACGAGGTGTTAATCAGCCAGTGGTGGGAACCAATACCACACAGATGTGAACTGAAATGTAACCAAATTTTCACTTTTTTAAGATCTTTGCTTTGCATGTGACAATAAATCGTAACGTAAAGACATTGTCCCAAAGCAGCTTTACATAGGTAAATAGATTATAACATTTTATACATATAGGCATTAAGGGTTATCCCTACAGAACAAACCAATGGGGACAGGGGCTCCTTAAGATGTTAAAGATGAGAAAGAACCCCTGAGGAGGAACCAGTCTCGAAAAAGGAACCTATCCAATTTGGTGGCACCAAATGTTCATTCATTAGAGTTCCATCATTGTTGAGGTGTACTGTCCACTGATTGATGCTTTAATGCTAAATTGTTCATGCTAATCATAGTCCAAAGATGTAGCAAACTTTATTATTTACAGACTTAATCCAGCCTAATAGTTCTTGAGTTGCACAGTAACATCATGGATCTTTAGGCTGTTCGTGTGGAACCACTCGCAGCTACCCGAGTGCTCTCCAATTAACAAGAACGCCATCCAGAGGTCGGGTTTCAGGTTTGAATCGGATCCAGAAAGAAGAACAGGACAGGATTATTGGTCACTGGTTCCTCAGGAGCATGTTTTAACTGGAAGGAGAGTATAGGGATGACCGGGTGACAGAAACACTCAGTTGGTATGGACTTTGCCCCAGAAAGGTTTAAGAACAGCATGTATGTCAGCAGGGTTGGTTCTCGGGCCACCAAGTTAACTGGGTGCAAACCAATTTTTTTTTTCCCTCAAACCTTAAAAAATGTATGTCTTTTATTCATTGATTTTATTTATTCATACAATTTCCACTTCAAAGTGTCTTTAATCAGGGGCATCTATCATATTCTTTACTTGTCATATTATTTATTTTGTAATATTAATTTACACCTCTGGGTTAACCCTGAAAAATTAATGACCAGATGTCATCCCTCTTTAACACTGTACTTAACAAAGGCCTTGAGCTTTGATTAATGTTTCAAACTGACATGCTTAATTACATCCAAGCATCTCTTAGCGACAGCCCTGTTAGCTGGGGAAAGCGTGATGGATGGTGTTTAAGAAATGATATTATATTTTCATTAGAGAGAGATTCTGCTCTCTGCTTAACCCTCAGACCAGCTTCTCAGACATGGCATGTTGGCAAAAAATATGGCTATACTCGAGATTGAATTTTCAGCCTGGTTTGAAAATGTAGTTTTTTTTATGACTGAATAAAGGACTGCAGATGTTGAATCTTGGGGAGGGAGGAATGCTTAGCTGCTTGTTTTTTTCTGTTGTTGTTGTTGTTGTTATTTTTTTATTTAATCTAATTTTCCACCACAGTCGGGTCTTCCTTTCCTTTAAACCCCTCTGCCATCTGGCAGGCTGTAATTTTTGTCTTATAATTGAGCTGGATAATATTGATGGCAATGAGGAAAAGCGGTTAATGGCAGTTTACGCACTGATTTCCAGCTAAAATCTGATAGGAAATGCTGTTGTCGGGAAAATAATCCTACAAAAATACATATTTTATTTATTTATATACACGAAAAGTGTTGCAATTCGTGGTTTATTGGTAATAACTGCTTTTTTTTTTCCTACATACATACATACATACATACATATGTACGTGTGTGTTATAGTATGTGTGTATGTATGTATAATGTATGTGTTCTTAAAAAAAAAAATAAAAAAGTGCAGCATGCAGTTATTACTATTAAACCACCAGTTGCGAATGTCAGAACGCACTGAAACTGTCGACTCCATCCAAAAATGTCATTAAGCTTAGATAACGTCTTGTCTGGCATGCAGGTCCAGGTAAGTGAGCGTATTTATTATTAGAATAAACACAGTGACGGTGTAAACATGTCCTTTTGAATTCTAGATTATTGTCCGAGCTGCTATAGAAATGAATAAAAAGAACATAAAATATAAAGAACATAGACTCTGTAGACAACTAATACTTTCCTATATTCAGGTCATCTACTCGGTTATTGCAGAAGAATCAAAATGCATCCTGCCTGTTTGTTTGGCAACAATGAGTTTCTCATATATTGTAGCAACAGTGTTCAAGTTGAATTGTAAGGTTTTATTCCATGTATAGGTATCTATAGTCTCGATGAAAACACACACACAAAATCTCAAGGCTTTGAGATTAGAGCTAGTCTAGTCTAGAGCTATTCCGCTTCTACTAAAAATGCACAAAAACAAATCATTCAGTCATTTGGTTGATACTCTGGAGAAATGCAGGCTTGTGTGTGTGTGTGTGTGTGTGTGTGTGTGTGTGTGTACACAGTCCCAGCAAACTCACCCAGGCTTCATTTCCCCTCTTGGTGTTTCATGGTAAGCAAGCCAACCTGCATGTTCATATTGACAGAACCCCGCCTGCAACACAAGGGCTTATTGAGCCTACCTGTGCAGCACACTGGCACCATTGTGCCCTGCTCAGAACACCACTCTTGTACCACAGTGTTACACTCTGACTGACTTTCTGTTTTCACACCGTACTGCTCGAGGGAGGGAAATAGGTTAATCACTCATATTTAGGCAAATGAGGCCGGCTGCGTTTTGGGGTTTGAGTGGAGTTTCTTTCAGGCTTTGTTCTAAAAAAAGAGTAGACTCTTTTATAAAACCTGAACATCAAATAAAGCTCATGTGCAAACATTCGCTCATGTTTAAAACGGCTAATGATTTGAATGTAGATCGCTGTTTGAATCCGATGAAACTGCACTGAGAAGAAATTGTTTCGAGATGCAGTTTAAAAAGACTTAATCATATTCAGAGTTGTACTTTTATAAAATCTGGATCATGGCCCTGTATTCAAGCCAGTTTAATATCGATCAGTTCAAGAAAATATCTGAGTTGGCATATTTGTTGCTGGTGAAAATGATGTTGAGAAATGATGCTCATCCAGCACACTGAAAGCAAGGAGATGACGGATTTTCCTAGCTGTAATTCAAACGTGATGAAGGATTTGGACTTCCCAGGATTTTCTGAATACGTTTCTAAAAATGTAAAGAATTGGTTTGAATGTTGGGAGATTTTAGTAACTGTACATTGCATCATACATTTTAGTGTATGAGTGTATATAAATTGTCTTTTGACTAAAAGAACCTTAGTTACACTTTCAAATGTGTTGTTTTTTAAAAGACACGTGCACGCTCCTTTTGATTCTATTTAGTAAACAAACATTATGTAAAGCTGTGAAGATTCACTGTGACGCAATAAATATTCCGGTGAAATGCTTGTTAGTTGTAAAACTCGCAAAATTTCTTTACTAGTTGGAGATTTCTTGCTTTTGATCCAGTTCATTTCAGAGCAGTTCAGTAGGATTTAGATGCTGTGACTGGGCAGGATGTTCTATAATAGATATCACCCCAAACGACCGTTTGCTCTTAAAATAAAGCTTTGAGAGCTTCAATGTATGTTTCTGCCCATAGTCTTGTTGAATGCGATTCCAGACGGAAATGCATGGAGTTTCAGTATGGAATGGGAGCCAAGTTCAGGATTCCTTTCACTTTCCGGAATAAGTCTCCAACCTTTCCTGCTCCAAAACAACCCCAAACCATTAAGTTTCCACCTCCATGTTTGAGTGAGTGAGTGAGTGAGTGAGTGAGTGAGTGAGTGAGTGAGTGAGTGAGTGAGTGAGTGAGTGAGTGAGTGATCCCATTTTGGATTCAGCTGTCTACAAATATATGTGAAGTATATACCCATACACCCATCAATAATACACATAATAGCTGTCTACAAATATATGTGAAGTATATACCCATACACCCATCAATAATACATATAATAAGCATAAACAACAATAAACAACAATAAAAATAATCGTAATAGATCAAAGCAAACGATGATGCTAATATATAAGTATTTGAGAGAAAACTTTTTAATAAACCGTATGTCATTGGAGACACGTTTTCCGCTTAAAGAAGAATCTAGTCAGCACTTAGCTGAATCATTTAGCCAAATAATTTTCCACATACTTGCTGTCATAATTAAATACGCATCACACAGCCGCTTGTGATGCCTCTCCCTGGCTCTGCTTAACATCTCTAGCCCTTGTTTGACCCACTGCATTAATACTGATTTCCCAGTCTCTCATCAGTGGTTTTTGTGATTTGTAGTTTGAAAGTGAAAGTCTGCCAAGATCAACCTCAGTGCTCTTTATCCCTTCTCCTAGTCGCAGGACATGTGCGTTTCCCTTTCCACAATCCGCTATGACGAGACCAGACGTGTGTGTGTGTACGCTTCCATGTGTGTACTCGGGTATGTGTGCGTGTGTATTTGGCTGTTCATGACGCACATGTTCACCTCAGCGCTGTCAGTGTTGGAATGGCTGGTCATGGGAAAGGCACTGGCTTGGATGTGATGGTAAAGGATGGGTGTGGATGGAAGGGGTTTGGGGCTCTGGGTTTACCACAAGACCAGCTGTACAACACGCCCTGTGGCTCACAGAACAGAAACCCATGTGACCTTTTGCAGAACCAGCGTATGTTTAGACTATACGAATACATATACGAGGCAGCTGTACTGATTCGAGGCTGATTTATACTATATATTTAAAGTTGGGTTGTGAGCTAATAACCATGATATGAAGCACATGTGAAATGAAGGCACCCTGGTGCGGTCTCAGAATGAAAGGCAGCTATTTTATTGGCTTTCACTTTTAAATGTAACGCTTATAGCAAACCGGTTAGAATCGTTGGTTGTATAATGTGTAAGGAATTAAGATTTTTTCCCCTTCTGTCAATCTAATTATGTATTTATGTTCAGAAATGAAAAAGACCCAAATCTGTTCCAGCAAGCCATTGCTCCTGTGCACAAAGCAAATTCCATAAAGATATGGTTTAGATGAGTTGGAATTAAATATCTCCTTCTACAGAACTCTGACCTTTTCCCACCTGAGCAAGCTCTGGGTTGATGTTCAGAAGGTTATAGGTTCAAGCCCCAGTATTGCCAAGCTGCCCCTCTTAAGCAATTGAGCAAGGCTCTTAACCCTCTGTGCTCCAGGGGCTCTGAATCATGGCTGTAAGATGTGACTCTTTACCTCAGGCCTCCTCACCTCCCTACATCAGTACCTGATTTTACTAAAACCCTTGTGGCCGAATGAACACAAATCTAGTGGAATATATTCCCAAAGGAGTGGAGGAGACTAAATGTGGAATGGGATGTTCAATACAATGGGATTTATACAAATCTTATGCTCAGGTGTCCACAAACCGTTGTCCAAATGGCCAGCATCTGGGTAAAGGTATGTGGAGTACATAATTAACTGCACATGCCTGGATGAATGGTCAATTATTTTCCTTAAATTCTGCAGACAAATTCATTCCTTTATCCCCTGTTTGATCCCTTTTTAATGACTTCTGAATGAGGGTTCCCAAAGAAAGAGATGGATTTTAAATCATCTATAATAGAAGAATCCTTCAAGCCTTCTATCTCACGTGGAACATCGTTTTTTTAAATCAGAGACCGAACTTAAGCTCGCCTTGTTTTGTTCAGAGATTGCTTTATATCCCCTGCAGCTTGGGAAAGTCAAGGTAGGCGTATATTCCTGAGGCAATTATCTGCCTTTCAGTTCAGCCTCAGATTGAAGACTTTATTAGAGCTCGAGTGGGAATCAGGAGGGCCATGATGTTCTGGAGAGGAGCAGTCAAGCCCTATCATGGGAAAGGATTACAATGCAGGAGGTTAAATAATTAAAGCTTTTCTGTAGTCGGCTACTTGTTGAGAACAGTTTCACTAAAGCGCTAAACCAGTTTCTCTACAGTCAATGTGGTCCAGTTAAACCAGTTTATTCAGCAGTTAGTTCTGTAATGATCTTCATCTGCACAAAACCTTTAGATTCATGGCATTTGGAAGACGCCCTTGATCCACAGCGTCTTGCAGCTAAGCAGGTGAGGGTTAAGGGACATGCTCAGGGCCCAGGAGTGGCAGCTTGGTGGTGCTGGGATTTTAACTCACAAATGTCCAATCAGAAGTCCAACAATTTAACTATTGAAAAGAAACAATAGCAGGGATTTACACGGAACAGTAATCGAACAATTAACGTTAATTCATGTGTTCACCTTTTGTAAACAGTCCTGCACTGTATCTGAGAAACACCTTGAACTTGACTCATATTTGAACACAAAGCTGCAATTTATTAAATTACCTCAAAATAAAGTCATACTGCTACACTTCAATGGATGAAAATACGGCTTTTTATTGTAAATTCTATTCAATCATGTTCTCTTCTATATTATTAATTCTGTTTTATTTAAATATATAATTATATATTTTTTTATTTCATGGACCAGTCATAAAAAGCATTTAATTGTCGTACTGTGTATGGTTATGTATGTAAAAAATAAATGCATTTCAATTTATGACAACCATTACTAATTGATTGATTTTACCAACTGATAGTTTAAAAAAAAAAAAAAAAAAAAAAAAAAAAATTTAAAAAACAATTCAAATATTTAATCGCAATTAATCATCGTAATCGCAATTATGAGTGAACTTGTGATTAATCGCAACTAATTCACACATTTGTATCTGTTCTAAATGTACCTTAAATAAATACTTTTCAAGTTTTTAATACTCTAATAGACATGAGCACAAACAAATATGGATGCTTTATGCAAATGTATATTAATTATTCATGATCTCATAATCAACATGGAGCATGAAATGCAAAATGAGTAATTATGGGATTTTTTAAATTATGTAAATCGCCAGGACACCAAACAGAACTTTTGCTACGTTTCCGCAGGGACTGTTTTAATTGCCGGATGTGCGCGTCATGGCGAATTTTGGTGCTTGATTTGAGACTTGGCGCATCAGTAAAACAAAACTTTTAGTGATTTAAAAAAAAAATTATTTTACGGTGATGTTCATTAAAAATATTTGTATATCAGAGTAAAAAAAGGACGTTGTGAATAAATGTGTTGCGTTGAAGTTTTTAATGTCACCTCTGATATTTATTTATATTTTTACGAAACGTTGAACCAAAAGTCTGCACTTCATTAATCGCTCGTTAATAAAAATTATTGCCGTTAAAATGAATTTGTTAATGCGCATTCGTTTTAACTGTGTGTGTGTGTGTGTGTGTTTTATATATTTATTTTAACAGCATTAATCTCAACAGACACAAGCCAGAAAACTAATCTATATGGACTTTTGCCGAGAGTTCCAACTATCAATTATCGGTGCCGATTAATCGTCAAAACCGATGAACCGGGCTGACCTTTAACAACCAATGAACATAAGTTGAAAAAAAAAACAATTGTCTCAAAGGAGCTTTAGAGAAAGAAAAAGAATACACATATAAATGTGTCATAAATTAGTAGGTTTATCCCTAAAGCCAGTGGTGATGGTGGCAATGAGTGGAAGAAATCTTTACCATCCTCATTTGGGTGATTATGCATTCATTATAGTTTCATCATTGTTGTGATAAACTGAGCAATTAAATACAAAACTTTTCGTGGAAATTGTTGCCGTTTATATTAGTTTTATACTGTTGATATGAATTACGTTATTATCCATTTCATCTCACTGTAATAGAAATGCCCAGTTCTTGATCTTGATTTAAATTCATAACCAATTCTAAGGTAAGAACCTTGATGAGTGCTCCTAAAGTTCCCCAATAGCCATCACTTTAGTAAAAAAAAAAAAGGGACGATTTGGAAACGATTTGCATTGTGTTCATGCTCCCTAAGGGACCCTTGTAAAGAAAATTGCAGCTCGACTTCAAAGCTCTTCCTCTTCTTTATCTCTAATAGACACTCAGTCTATGTGAGTTTGTGACTTATTACTCTAATGGCCCACTGGTTCGCTTCACCAACCGGTAATAACGCCAGACCTACAAAACTAGTAATAAATGCATGGTATCGGTTATAATGCCATCGTTGGGCTGTGCCTTTTATGCCATTCCTATCTTGCTTGATAATTAGGATGAATTAGAACCACACAATTTGAGAATAAGTGTGGGTGTTCCGTTTTCTCTAGCAGGTATTTATTTCCATAGCATTTCCTCGTATCTGATTGCGGTGTTTTGTGTTTAGGCGAACTCTCGCTGCCTGCACACTTCAGCCTGTATTCTGAGGGACACGCTTCAGGTTCCGAGAGCAGAGAGGAGGCGTGTCTTCAGATGGAGGTGAGGACGCTGGAGCAGGCTTTGCTGGCCACCTGTGTAGGAAGCATCTCTGAGCTCAGTAAGTATGAGTTGCTTAAATTTCTTAAAGACCGGTCAGAAAATATATTGTTGGGACTATTAGAGAAACGTCTAGGAGTAAGTAAGAGTACATGTGTGTGAATGAAAGGGAGGGCAGTGGAGAGGGTGGAGGAGTTCAGGTACCTGGGGTAAACAGTGCAAATTAATGGAGAGTGTGTACGAGAAGTGAAGGAAAAGAGTGCAGGCAGGGTGGAGAAGAGTGATAGCAGGAGTGATTTGTGATGGAAGAATATCTGTGAGAGTGAAAGGGAAAGTTTATAGGACTGTGGTGAGACCTGCGATGATGTATGGACTAGAGACAGTGGTATTGAGTAAAAGACAGGAGGTGGAGCTGGAGGTAGCAGAGCTGATGTTGAGGTTTTCATTGGGAGTGATGACAATGGACAGGATTAGAAACGAGTTTATTAGAGGGACAGCTCATGTAGGACGTTTTGGAGACAAGGTGAGGGAGGTGTGATTGAGGAGGTTTGGACATGTGCAGAGGAGGGACATGGGGTATATCTGTAGGAGAATGCTGAAGATGGAGCCACCAGGAAGAAGGAAAAGAGGAAGGCCAAGGAGGAGGTTTATGGATGTGGTGAGGGAAGATATGCAGGTAGTTGAGTTGATGGAGGCAGATGTAGAGGACAGGGTGGGTATGGAGACGGATGATCCGCTGTGGAGACCTCTAATGGAAGAAGCCGAAAGATGATTACGATGATTCCTATAATCAAATCTGTTCAGCTGTAAAGCTTTGATCAGCATACAGTTCTTATTGAATGCACTATTTTCATTGATTTCGGCTAAATGTGGTGATTTTCCTTTTTTTTTGCGCAAAATGCGCAAATTTGATATTCACAGAAATTGGCTGCAAAGACTAAATGTACTAAACACAATACTTAATATTGAAGAACATTGCAGATTTCTATGAAAAATACGATTTAAATGAACAAAATGTTTCAAATTATTTCCCTTCTTTTTCTTTCTGTTTCAGTCGCTTTCGACTTTTTGTTCATTTCCACTTATTTTCGAAAAGAGATTATATAATTGTGCTATTGAATAATTGGTAAAAGTGTTGAAAGAGAAAATATATTTGGTGCTGGTGCTTTCAGTTCATCACGTGCTTCTTATTTTCCCCCATCTTTTAAAAAAGAGCCTCTTTGTTTCATTAGCATTGTTGCTCGTGCTTGACTTGCTCTACTCTAAAACATGTGGCTGTGCTGCTGGCTGTGTGTTTATTTTCCAGCCCACAGCCCAGGGTGAGGGCAACGCGTGCTCCTGGCCGCTGCTCAGTCCAGGCCTTGGGCGATCCGAAACACACTCTTGGTTGTTCCTTACCCTATAAGAGAATCTTCTGTTTGGACCCATGGAGGGAAAAGTAGCTCTTTTGTGCCTTGTGTTTGTGAAAACCTGCGAAATAACGCCACACCCAATGCCCATGAGAGCTGGAAAAGCAGGGCTTTGTGGTGGAGCTATCAGAAATCATTCATCCATGTTCGTTTTGATATGCTAATCAAGTAGTAAGGGCAGAGCACTACGGTTCGCATCAAGGCAGATGGCTTTCCTGTTATAGAAAGCAAAGCGCTACTTTATTTCAAGTCTGGCCAAAAAGTTTGGCCTCTCAAGCACGACACAAACCCGGAACCCGATCCCTATAAAGACAATATCAGTCCCTGTTTATTAGATCAGTGTCCCGCTCCGGTGGCTTGCTTCCTCTAGTCCATGGGATGTTTTTTCCATGTGGCCACTGCTCTTTCTCCTTATTTAATTTATTTTTTATTTTTTTAATGATTAATCCAGATGATATAGAGAGGATATCTGAGTTCCTCTGTTTATCTTCTGCTCATCCTCTTTAGGGGAATAAAAGCCTGGATTTCTACACAAGCAAAGCTGGACAGGTTGATTTAGGTTTCCGTAGTGGGTTTTAAGACCTGCATAATATATTTGGTCACATTTTCACCTCTGTCATGAGTCCGTGGGAGATACTGGACTGGAGTGTATATATGGAACCCTTTTTTTTTTTTTTTTTTAAAAAAGGATTTCCATTTGAACCAGTTTTAACAGAAGCCATTTATTTATTTGTTTATTTGTATAAAAAATTTTAAAAACACCAATAGTTTAAAACTAAAGAAAAATTCAGGACTAATTTCTTGAAATGAAAACCCCTAGAGAACATCGATGAGAGAAGAACTTTAAAGGGTGTGGGTGGACTTCATGCGCTCGTTCAGAAGCTGTAAAAGTCTTTTGTAAATTGCTGTTTTATAAATGGTTTTACGAATGTCTAAATCAGGGACATGTCTAAATCAGGTCTTTTTTTATTCTTCCTTACTGTCCCCCCGAAGGGCAGGCATTATGTTATGTCTGGATCAGGGCATAGAAATGTTTCTGTAGTAAATGAGGGGTCACAAGTTTGCATTTGGCAAAAACTTTGTGTTTTGTCATTCTCAGGCGACCTGGTGTCTCGCGCTATGCGCCACATGCAGCGTCTGCTTTCGGGGGGCTGCGTCCTCAGTCCTGGCCATCCCAGCCACAAGCAGCAGCTCTTCTGGTCTCCCGATGCATTGCATACACTCTACTATTTCCTGCGCAGTCCACAGATGGAGTCTATGGAAAATCCAAACTTGGAGCCACCCAGGATGGCGCTGAGCAAAGAGAGGTGAGTTACAGTGCAGAAAGTAACCAGTCAGTGAATGAAGGAGTGAATAAATACATGTGCTACTTTAAAAATGGACAGAGCAGGTTTTACAAAAAGAAATAGATTAAAAATATAAATTTAAACTTCATAAATGCCCTATATGTTGGTCCTTATAAGTATATAAGTACTGTATATGTCTATCTCTACAACTTTTTCCCTACATGTCAATTCCTATAGGTCTGTGCTCATGTCTATCCCTATTCGTCTAAATGTCCGTCTCTGTACATTTATTCTAATGTCTGTCACTATACATTTATTCTTTGTCTATATGTCTTTCTCTGTCTTTATATTTATCCCTATAAGTCTATTCCTATGTTTATCTCTAAAGGTCTATATAAGTTTATCTGTACATATCAATCCATATAAGTCCTTGTAGGTCTATCGCTATATCTTAACATGTTTATCCCTAACTGTTTATAAGTCTATCCTTATAGGAATAAACATAAAGGGATAGACTTGTAAGGACAAACTTTTGGGGACATAGAGATTGATGCAAGTTTGTCCCAATAAGTCTAATAAGTTTGGCCAACCCAATAAGCCTGCCCTTGCATGTCAAGCCCTTTATGTCTATACGTCTGTCCTTATATGGCTGTCCCTATAAGTTTGTCCTTTTATGTCAATCCCTATGCGTCTATAAGGCTGTCCCTATTGTTTTATTTGTACAAGTTTATCCTTTTCATCATGGAGTAATGATCTGCCAATGCAAGTTTTGTTTTAAGATTTTACCATGGGCTTTTTGAAATATATAAACGCTAGGCTTTTTTGTTCTAGGGATTCCATTCCTGTGAGGATATTCTAATGTTAACTCTTGTATCAGGAAAATGCATCGTTTTGTGTCATGTGGAAATGTCTGAGTTTATACTCGCTGGTGAACGTCGATGACTTTAGCAGGTGTAATTACAGTAATGATATCGAGTTTCAGTGCGGTACAGCAAACACAGTGGCTGCTTTGCTGGCTGGCTTGAGGAGGAAGGAAACTTTAGGTCTTTGTCAAAAAATGTAAATCACTATGGGTTTTTTTTTTGCACCGCAAGAAAACAGTGCTAGTCCACTTACTGTCTGGGAAAATTCATGGAATCTGTTCTTCATTTAGGCAGTTTCCTTTACTCCCGCCTCTAATGGAGTGGATGCGTGTTGCGATGGTACACGCTGAGCATCGGCGAAGTCTTTTAGTGGACAGCGATGACGTGAGGCAGACGGCCAGGCTCCTCCTGCCCGGACTGGACTGTGAACCCAGGCAGCTCAAGTACAGAAAAATTCTTCATGGTCCCATTAATGTTCTTTTTTTTTTTTCTATTTCTCCATTATCCAAATATCTAAGTCACTTGCTTTGTCTTGTTTTTTTTTTAGGCCAGAGTGCTGTTTTAGCTCTTTTAAACGTTTGGACTCGAAGTCTGCTTTAGACAAGTTTAACCTGGACCTGGGTTTCCGCATGCTCAACTGCGGACGCACTGATCTGATTGGTCAGGCCATCCAGCTGCTCGGGCCTGATGGAGTAGATACTATGGACGATCAGGTTGGAACTATTCCTATACAAATAACAAACTTGCAACTTATTTCATTCCACAGTTAACATAAATGAGCAGGAAAAAAAACAGATGGATTCACTTCATGACTGTACATTCACACCCAAGCCTTCAGTGGTGTCCTACAATAAACCAGTCCACTTCTTAATACCGTTATTTGAAGCCACGGCTATAGAAACCATCAATATTCTAGAGAAACACAGTATAACAGAGCTCAGCACAGACAGGAATCTTATACAGCAAGAATGATTGCAATTACTTGAAGCAAGAACACACGTCTCCTTTCACTGTAGCCGCAGCTGCACCACCCGCATACATAATCTCTAACAGGAGCATCAATATAAACCTCATAATTATAATTTTTTTTTTGGTTGGTTGGATTTTCTGGGGATTTTGAAATAAGGGTAATTTGTGTTTTTTTTTTTGTTTTTTTTTTTTATTATTCCTGCAAATTTTACACATTTTTGCCTGACCTTTCCTCACGATGTCTAAAGAAAATGCTATGTAATGAAGAAAATGGACTATTGGTGATAATTTATTATATCTCCATTGATAAAAATATATTAAAATGTAATTCATTGATTTTTATAGTATTTATGCCAGCAGTGAAGACTTTGCTGGTCCTGACAGCTCCCTACTAAATATCAATCAGTAATAGAATGCATTCTAACAATTAAAGAAATATTCGTATAGAAAGTGTCTTGTACTAAAATAACTGGAATTGTATAATTATTATCAGTCAGTATATGTTTATTCTGTTTTTTACTATATTATGCTTATGCATGTTCTCTATTTCTTGCGCAATGGGACGAGGAACCGTGAGGAAACATGCCATTGCATTATTTTACCTGTATGTAATGTAGTAATAGGAAATGTTGAAATAAACCTGCATTTCACAGGATCAGCATTTTTGTTTAGTTGAAAATTAGCAGTTTTGGGTTGAAGCTCTCAACACAGATACAGTTTCATGCTCAATGAAGCTCAATGAGCCGTTAATGAAATGTGAAGCATGAATACACCTGACCAACTCTGCATGTGTTTGTGTTTCAGGGCATGACTCCTCTGATGTATGCCTGCTCAGCGGGAGATGAAGCTCTGGTCCACATGCTCATTCATGCAGGCGCTAATCTGGATCTAGCGGTAAAAGATGAGCCTTATTTCAGACAGAAATGACATTATTAACATTATAAGAATGTCATAATGTTAATATTGGTTTGTAAAAGTGCTTGTTGGTACGCTTCATGACAGGTTCCTAGCTTCTCGCCTAAACACCCATCTGTTCACCCTGATAGTCGCCACTGGGTGGCGCTAACCTTCGCTGTGCTGTACGGACATTTATCAGTGGTACAGGTGCGCTGTAGTTTCTCATATAGCCGATATTTACTGTACAACATAGGATCTGTATTATTTTTTAAAAAGGGAAATGGGCACCAGAGTTGCTTGAATGCTGACATATAAATTATTTCAGTTGCTGTTGGATATGGGGGCTGACGTGGAGGGCTGTGCTCACAAGAGTGGGCACCAGGGCTCGGCAGAGACACCGCTTCAACTGGCATCTGCTGCAGGTACGAATGGCACAGAGAGGAATATCGATTTGTAAATGTTCCAGGAACACGTACATGTTTTTATTTATTTATTTAATTTTATTTTACCCCACACTACTGTTTATGTAACCTGCTGCTGCTATAAAGTATGTCCAAGTCTAATATGGCTTTGGACTGTAATTAATATAAACCTTTCTGCTATATGTTTTCAAGATTTTTTTTTTAATAAAGACGATTTGTGACGATGTTGTCACTTGTTAAAAGTGCTGTACAAATCAAATTGGATGGAATTAGACAACTTTGTTTTATATGTAAATGTTTAGGGAACTATGAGATGGTCAGCCTGCTCCTGTCTCGTGGTGCTGACCCCATGCTTCGAGTGCACAGTGGGAGTTCTCTTACATCGCTGTACGAGGATATGAACTGCTTCAGTCAAGCTGCGGCACATGGACACCGGTATAGTGACGATATTCTGTATTATCTGGAGTCCCAGTACCCTGTGTCCACCTATTCACTCTAAATGCATGTCATGAGAGTATCTTTTTTCTAATGCTGTTCTGTGTTAGGAATGTGCTGAGGAAGCTACTGAGTCACCCCCAGCAGCTGCAGGAGGACGTGCTTTCTCTGGAGGAGATTTTGGCTGAAGGTGTGGAAGAGGTACAGAGGAAAGAGCATCGATCTGTCCCCACTCCCAGTGTAGGGGTCGCCCCACCGCTGACCAAGGTCCGAATCCGAGCCCTGCAGGAGGCCAGCCTTCACAGTGCCGAGCACGGCTACCTGGATGTCACAATGGAGCTCCGAGCACTTGGTATGGCCTGAAGAAAAAATTCTATACAGAAGGGTGGAAAGACAGACGAGCAGACAGACATGTAGACAGAAAGGCAGGCAAATGTCTGGACAGAAAGGTAGAGAGGGAGGCAGGCAGGCAGATGGGTAGATGATGAGATAAACTGTCACACAGATGGATAGAAAGTCAGGTAGACTGGGGGTCAAAGAGAGGGGTCAAAGAGAGGGGTCAAAGAGAGGAGTCAAAGAGAGGAGAGAAAAGGCATGTAGTTAGACAAATTAGAAGTAAGGCAGGGAGCAGACAGACAGGAAGCCGGACAGATGAGTAGACAGGCAGATAGACGGTAAGTCAGGTGGACTGGGAGTCACATAGAGGAGTCACATAGAGGAGTCACATAGAGGAGTCACATAGAGGAGTCACATAGAGGAGTCACATAGAGAGGAGTCACATAGAGGAGTCACATAGAGGAGTCACATAGAGGAGTCACATAGAGGAGTCACATAGAGGAGAAAAAAGGCATGTAGTTAGACAAATAACTAGAAAGGCAGGGAGCAGACAGATGAGTAGACAGGCAGAAAGACAGTAAGTCAGATAGTCGGACAGATGAGAAGAGAGGCAGGAAGACATAAAGGCAGACAGGTGAGTAGAAAGGTGGGTAGATTGAGAGACAGGTCGGTAGAGAGGTAGACACAAACTAGTAGAAAGGTGTAGAGAAAGTTAGAGTACTAGACAGGTTGGCAGAGCGACAGATGGAAAAATAGACAGATGGGTAGGGATGGACAAAGGAGTAATGTAAATATTATGTAAAAAAAAGATTGACAATGGTATAACAAAGATCTTGAAGAAAAATAAAAACCTGACCGATGGGAGGAAAAAAGGGACATGGATATAGTGACAGACTATGAGAAGAATATTCTCCTTGTTAATTGTCCAATCCAAAGTACAGTACACATTTTTTATTTAATCCGTTTTTTTTTTTAGTCTGTAGTTTTGACATCTGGTGTGTGTGTGCGTGTTTGTATATTGCAGGTGTACCATGGCGGTTACACATGTGGCTAGAATCTCTGCACACAGCACAGCTTCAGTCCAGAACAGAGTTAACCCTCTCCCTCCTGAACGACTTCAGCTCTCTGTGGGAGGAGAAACACTGTGAGGAGCTGATCTCCGATGGGCTTCCCCTGCTCTTCTCCATCATCTTAACCACGAAGGTAAGCCAGCAAGCCTTGATGATCTCCCCCTTTATTTAGAAGAATTTGTCACTGGTTCTCCATTGCTTCCTATTTTAACTGATCTAATCGTATATATGTGTGCGTTTTTGTTTTTCTTGCTCTCTTCAGAATAAAGAGATCCGGGAGAAGCTGGGATCCGTGTTTAGCCACTGCTTCGGCTCTGCACCTCTGCCTCCCATTCCGGAACTGAAGAACTCATCGGCAGCTCAGTTAGGTACGACACTTATGTGTTTCCTGCATGTGATATTACAACAAATCTGTCTTCCAACCATAGTTTTTATCCTGCCCCATGCTGCTATTTCCTAAATTTGTAGCTGACATTTAACCAATTTTATGCACATTTTCCTCAAAAAATTAATAAATTATATTCTTTGAATTCGACACGTCTTTCTGCCTAACAGACAGCCATTTCCTTAATAACTCTGAAATGTCGGACGTGACGTTCCTGGTGGAAGGCAGGCCATTCTACGCACACAGAGTGCTGCTCATGTCAGCATCACAAAGGTTGGATTCTAAAACAAACTCGTTAAAGCTTTACACTCTGAACCGATGCACGGTAGCGACAATGGTATACTCAAATGTCTGCACTCTGCTCCCTGGTGTCATATCAAAGGTTCAAGGATTTGCTCAGCATTAACGAGTCCTATGGCACGGATCATATCGTCGAGATCGCTGACATCAAGCACAGCACTTTTCAGGTAAGAAATTGAGAAATACGAGAAGTGTTGAAATGAATAATTTTGTTAGTAATTAAAAATACGCATTAAATCTTTATCACAGATGCTGATGTCTCACCTGTACAGTGCAGGAGCAGGGAACTTGGATTCAGAAGTGTCTGATATGTTAGAGGTGAGAGAACATACACCTGAATATAATTAATTTTTATTGGTAAAGTGCTTTTAATATTGGGCATTGTCTCAAAACATCTTTACAGAGGTTTTAAAGTACATCAAAGAATGTATACACTTAGTGCTTATAAGTTTGTTCCTTAATAATCCCAAGTTGATCCTTAATGAATGAATCAATGATGTTTCACTGGAAGTGAAGCATGAAGCCTTCGCTTCCTTCCGTTGCTGCCAAATTGCATCGCTTCCCGTTAGTGGAATCTTTATCATCTTTGCTGTATTGAAATAATGCAAATTAGTGTTCCTCTTCTGATCTGAGTCAGGAAATTGTTCTCATGATCTCACACAGGCTGTTCTGAAGTCTCTGCTTGTTCTATGTACGGTTTAAAGTTCATCAGTTCCTCTCTGACTCAAGAACCTCGGTTTCATTTCCAGCTTCTGCCAGTGGCGAACTCCTTCCAACTCGCCGCTCTGAAGAGGGTGTGTGAGAGACACTGCGCTGAGCGGATGAGCGTCCAGAACTCCGTGTCCGTCTACCATGCGGCCATGGTAAGAATTCTGACCTCACGCCACATCTACAAAACAGACCTCACTAATTGCTCCTTAAATCATTTTTCAGGTTTTACATTAATTTTCTGAAACTAAAATACTGGCTTGGAGATCGAGTCAATGTAGTTTGGTGGTGCTGGGAATTGACCACATGACCTTTTTGACCGCATGTATGACTGAAATACTCAAACCACTGATCCCATGCAGTCATTTCCTGGAAGCGGATGAATTAAAGCATCCTGACGCTTCAGCTCGGTTCTATATGAAGTTGTAGCTCTGATCAGTTAAGATGAACTTGTGATCGAAAAGGTTGTGAGTTCAAATCCCAACACCGCATGACTCAAAATATACTATTTAAATTTTAAGCCAAAAGTTAAAGCTGTGTGTGTGTGTGTGTGTGTTTTTGATGTGTGATGTACTGTAGGTCTTTCATTTCATTTCAATGGTCTTGAAAGGTTTGCAGTAACCCTGCTAACTTTTCCAGCTATATATGGTTCTACCCCAAAATAAAATTGGAGGACATTAAATATTCCCTGTACACAAAGCCATTTCCATGAACTTATAATTTCCATGGGATGAAGTGGAAGATCTCCTGCTATGGAGCTCTAACCCCAAATCAGTTAAACACCTTTGGGATGAATGTGAATGCTGACTGCACCCCAGGCCTCCATTCCTCACCTACATCAGTACCTGACTTTACACACAGCCTTGAGTCTGAATGACCACACATCCCTAAAAGCACACTAAAAAATCTAGTGCAAATAGGGACAAAATCTGGAATAAGATGTTTAAAAAACACATACCATACTTATGGTCTGGTGTCCACAAACTTTAAACCATATCAACATTTTTTTATTCTGCCAATGACATTGTTTTTTTCTCTGTACTAGACAAGCGATGCGGTGGAGCTGGCTTTCTTCTGCCAAAACTACTTTCTGCAGAATTTGCCCATCATGCTTCAGAGACAAGACTTTGAAGAGCTCCTGCTGGGACCCAAGTGCAACGAAGTTCTCGAAGACCTGCACAAAGCCCTTGTTTCCCGCCTTTGCTCTTTCTGCAGCTCAGGAAAAGGGTGAAGTTGGTAGCCGGATGTGTACCATCACCTGTGCGTTCACACAGCATCTTCTGTCAGCTCGGGTCTCGTTTGCCTTTTGGAGATGAATCCGTCAAAACGGCCTGAGGTGCAATTTGGATAATACACTTGTATGAACAATAGAGTTTGGATATTTCTATTTGAAATATGGACGTTCTCTGCACTGAAGAAAGTGTATATCACTGGAAATGACTACGTGGGTAAAATGCATTCGAGAACATTTTTCTCAGAAATTTCACACAGCATCTAATGAGCAAGAAAGCAGATGTACAATAGTGGCCTCTAGTGGACAAAATGTGAATCGAATGCTTGCGTTTAAAATGTAGGCTGTCCAAGTTTGAAACCAAAGAAAGTAAAACTGCATATATTTAATTTTATATTTATTACTGACAATATATTTACCCCTTACACTATATGACCTTCCCTCTTGAAACGTCTTCCTATTTGTTCCTTGGGTGACTTTTCCAGTACCCTGTAGTATAACGTATGCAAGATTTAGGTACAGATTTTATACTGTAAATATAACACATTACATGCATTTGGTGCGCTGGTACTGATTGCTATTCGTAGATGTCTAATTTTATATATATATAATTTTTAATTGAATAATAATTAAAAAAAAAGGATTTAAAGGCAATGTTTTATGGTAAATACATTGGCAGCAGTACAGTGTGAGAGGAAATGACCTGATTGGGAGATTTATTGTAGATAACAAGGTTCCAAGCTGAAGCTGTTTAGAAAGCTAGAAGCAGTGTGTAGTCCAGCATTTAACCCTGATTTGAATTTCCTGATCAATATTTAAATATTTAGATAGTCATATAATTATATTGTTCTACATTGACACTAATAAGTAATGCAAATGTAAATCTGGCAAGTTTTAAGTGCTATAAAAGTCTATAATTTCTGATATTTGAATGAAATGGATTGATATCATGCTTGGAATGTTTTCTGCATCACATGAGAAAAAAAAACCCACAATGTAAATGAGAAGTTTTGCAATAAACCCATTTATAGGTTCATGACTGATTCACAGACTCCAAAGAATCCAATGGATTTATTTCTGTTTGCACTGAATTCATTCACAGTAGTTACAAGGGGATACATCGTGTTTCTTTTCTCTCCTTTTTTTTTTTTTTCTTTTCTTTTACCTGCCCATATTTGATCTCTATTCCAGTTTGCAAAGTAAAAAATAGGAAGGATATGAATAGGTATTGCTTCGTTTATTTCTCTTTATCGGAGCTCTGCCGTGTTGTGGATTTGCACCTGCGACAAGGTGGGTTATGACATCAGCACACCCTCTTGGAGGAAAAAAAAAGAAAACAGAACAGAAGGGAGAAACTAGTAAAAGACAAGAAAGGAATGTGAACTGTGGGAGGAAAAAATAAAGGAAATGTTTTTTAGTTTAAATCAAAATGTGGGAAAAATAAAAGGGGGACAAAAGCACGAGAGGGCAAATCGAACATGTACAATTTCATCATCGTCATGCAGAGAACAGCTGGATGTCTGACATGCAAACGGCAAATACGAGAAACGCAGCCATGAGCAGGAATGATCCCCTCCTCGGTGCCTTAAGAAACTCATTGGCAAAGTTATATATTTACATCACATGGTTCAAGTGTTTCAACCTGTTCGTACACACACACTTTTTTTTTGTTTTAGTTTTTTTAAAAAGTGACAAATAGCAAGAATTCGTAACGTTATACCCGCGTAGAGGCTAGTCTACATTCTTAAATTACTGGTAAATAATTTAACTTATTACTACAGGCTCTTCTTCTGCTCGAAAGCCAGAAAAAAAAAAAAAAAAACGAGTGCTTTTGTTCACGAAATTCCGATGAGTCCTAACGAACAACAAAGGACAATAAAAAAAAAAAAATCCATACAAAAAATTATCATTTGACAAATAGCTTTGATACGAACACTACCCAAATTTGGTATATAAATAGTCCCAGCTGCATAAATTAAACAACACAAACAAATAAAACAAGCCGAGAAATAAGTTAGAAAATGATACACGATGATGGTCAAAGGTTCTCTGAATCCTGCAGATGCTTCTCCAAAAAGAAAAAGTAAAAAATTAATTTACAATGAAAACATTGTATGCAACATTTCATTCTAAGGTGACAAACATTTCTTCACTACATGGAGCATAAAAATTATATTAATTTCAATAAAATAAAAAAAAAGCAACAAAATCGGTTCAAGCACAGTCACAACATTAAAAAAATTAAATTAACAATTTAACAATTAAAAAAATTTACAATAATCAATTTATGCAACATTTTTTTTCCCAAGGTGACAAAACAATTACATAGTAAAAAAGAAAAAAAAAAAAGAATTATAATAATAAAAAAAATCTGTTCAAGTGGTCACAAAAATAAAAAATAAATAATGAAATAATTTTATGCATCATAACAAATTGACAAAAAAAAAAAAAAAATTCAGTACATGAAGCTAAAAATTAAAATTGTATTTAAATTAAAAAAGTAACAAACTCAGTCCTAGCAAAAAAAAATACAAAATAAATAAATTCATTTACAATGAAATAATTTAATGCTTAATTTAATTTTAAGATGACAAAAAAAATTCACCACGTATTAAAAAATTATAATAATTAAAATTAAAAAAGCAACACAATCAGTCCAAGCAGAGTCACAACAAGACGAGGTTTTGAACACGTAATAAACATTTACAGGCTGTACAGGAGAATAGAACATTTGTTGTGAAACATTTCCCTTTTTTGTTCCCCTTCATCCCGTCCCAAAGCACCGCCGGAATAGGGCTCGGCTGTATTATCCTGCCCATATTAAGATTTTAAAATCTTGTACAGCAATGACACAGTTCATAAAATAGTTCAAATTCTTTCATTCATAAAGAAACACTTAGAACCCAAAAAAAAAAAAAAGGTATTACAATCCGCAATGGAGAGTCTGTGTGGTCTGCTCCTCCAGCACATTCATGTCCACCTTCACCTGGATGATTCCTCTTCCTCTCAATGCATCTGGTGTGTGTGTGTGTGTGTGTGTGTGTGTGTTGTGTAAGGGTAGGAGCTATAGCCAATGAATACTCAATCACCAATAATCAATATAGTAATATGAAATGGCATATCAGCTGGCTCCAAGTACGAGGAAAGAGAAATGAGTGAATAAGTCCAGGTGTTTTATATATATATATTTTTTCCCCATGAGTCTGTTGGGGTGTGTCCCATTCGTAGCTTGTACTTGCTGTGTGATGCGCCTTCCGTCGACATACTGTACACAGAGCTCATGTGAGAGCAGCACTCGGGGGGGGTCTAACATGTTTTCTGGATAATCCCTGGCAGCAGAAATGTGCAAAAGGTCATGAAAAATGAAAAAAAATCAGGAAGAGAACAAAAACGTACCAGAAAAAGACATGAAATGCAACGTAAGAGTGTAATACGCCATGTGTCCACGTGTGTGTTGAGGATAAAGAGGACAAAAGAGGCCAAATGAGGACTTGAGATTTTGATCTAAACTAAATGAGTAATCTAGAAAAAAAAATAAGAGGAAAATATATATATATATCTAATCATCTACTACCACTGGTGGGTTTAAGGCTGCTCCTGTGTCCCGACTGAAGATGCCACCTTGGATTTGTCTTTGCTCTTGGAGGTATTCGAGTCAGACTCGTGTTTCTGCGACGCCTGCCCGGACTTCTCGTCTGAAAAGAGCTGTTTAATTACGTCAAAGAAGCTAGTCAACTGGCTGCCTGGGTACACACCGGGGAGAGAAGAACGACAGAGAGAGAGAGAAAGAGAGAGAGAGAGAGAGAGAGAGAGAGAGAGAGAGAGAGAGAGAGAGAGAGAGAGAGAGAGAGGGAACAAACAAATGAACAATGTAGACCACAAAAGGACACAATGAGAATGAAAAGACTAGATAAATGAGAAATGTTAAGCCTTGTCTCTCTCACACACACACACACACACACACACACACACACACAGTCCCTCATACATATAGCTCCCATATCATCTCTTACCATCACTCCCTCACACACACACACACACAGTTATAACATGCAATCTTTTCATTACACACACACACTTTCTCTTACACACACCTTACAATCATCACAAAACAGGCAAATTCATTACACACACATTTACTTTCTTTTTCATTCTCTCGCTCATGCCCATCCTCACACACACACACACACACACACACACACACACACACACACACAATGTACAATCTTATTACACATTCACACATTCAATTTCTCGCTCTTTCTCTCACACACACACACACACACACAAACACAATACAATCTCATCATTACGCCCAAACACACACATTGTACAATCTCATTACATACTCACTCACACGCACACTCGCACACGTTAATCTCATCATTACATTCTCACTTTCATACACGCAAAATACACGTTCCCACTCAAACACACACACACACATCCAATCTCATTACAACATACACACACCCCATTACACTCTCACTTACATGCTCTCTCTTTCACTCTCTCACACGTTCTTTCTCTTTTACACACATATAGCATACAGTCTCATTACACACCCTCTCTCTCACTCACGCCTACACACACGCACACACACACACACACACACACACACACACACACACACACACACAGCATACAATCTCACCACTACACACAACAGAATATGTCATGAGGCTTTAAACAGTCTCCCATTTGATCTTGTCTGGATGGAATGAATAGTAAATGGCACTGGATCTATTCAGGTTGACATTTCGGAGAAGGACACGGTTTTATCAGTGCAGGTATTTTTTCTTGTAGGTGGGCTCACGATCACGCACACGACTGCCCTTTACAGAAATACTTCACAGATTTCAGCGTAATTGACACACCTTTAGTGCAAAAGTAACAGCCAAAAAATATTCACTCATTTGTTCATTGGAAGAAAGTACACCAGGACCAGAACTTCTTCCTGGTCAGGGTCACGATGCTCAGGCAGACCTCGGGGGCAATTTCGAGGAACCGGTTTACCTCCTGCGTTGATTCTTAAATAGTTGGAGGAGTCACACTGAGAACATGCTGACCTTCTGACAGACAGGAAACTGGGATCAAACAGTACACTAAACACATCTGTGGATTTAAAGCATGTGTAAGGAAGTGTTCTGAGAGAAAGTTTGGGACGAGTCTCCAGTGTCAGTCAGAGGTAAAAAAGCTTTAGTTCAGATACGGAAAAATGTTCAGGACATTAAAGTTTTTCTATTCAGGACGTTTCTTTTGTATATAAGCGAGGGGAAAAAAACATGGTAAGGTTATGCAATTATATGGAAACCATCTATCTCGCTTTCTTCTTCCTGGGTTTCTCACATCTACCTAATTTATGTATTTATATAAATATAATCTATTTTAATTTGAATAAACCAAGTATCTGCTGACCACACGAGATTTACTGAATTAACAAAAGTATTGGGACACCTTACTTTCCCAGCCATATGTGGTCTTCTCTTCATGAAAAGAAAGTGGAATGGAAGATCTCCTGCTATACAGCTCTGACCTCAACCCTATTAGACACCTATTGATGAAGTTTTAGCTCTGATGGTGGACTTCTGATTGTAAGGTCATGAGTTCAAATCCTGGCAAAGCTAATGCTCCTTCTGAGCACTTTAACGATGTTGTATGAATAAATAAGACACTATAGGAACAAAACTATTGGGACCCTCGGCTTTTCCAGCCATATATGGTTCTACCCCTGACACACCTGTAGGCACACAATAGTATACGATGTCTCTGGATGCAGTCATTTCCACTTGTTCTATCATTACAATGCTTTGGTCCATGAAGATCTGTTTTACATGGGTTAGAGTGATAGATCTTCTGCTATAGAGCACGGACCTCAACTCTATGAAATCATTGGGATGAATGTGAACGCTGACTGCTTCCCAGGCCTCCTCACCTCACCTACATCACTACCTGACTTTACTAAGACCCTTGTAGCTGACTGAAATCTCACAAATCTCCACAAACACACTCCAAATTCTGGTGGAACTTCTTCCCAGAAGAGTGGAGGAATATTCATGCCAATATTATGTTCAGGTGTCCACAAACTTTCGTTCATCCAGTATAATTGGAATAATTAAAAAGAAAATGTAAAACCTAACCCACAATAGAATAATAACTCAATTATCTATTATTTCTAGAAATGAAATGTTTTATGAAACTGCCCTAATTATGAAACATATTTAAAGCTTTCTTTCTCTTTCTGTTCCTCTCCCTCTATTTCTCTACGTCTCCCCTTTGAACTGTAGAACACCGAGCACTACAGAAGATTGCTCCGATTGCAGCACTTGTCTAGGTTTCGGGCCTTATTTCTTTCTTCACCGCTGCTGATTTCGAGCTGCAGTCTTTTCACACAGCTCCATCTCCATCTGACCATTTGCTCCGGGGGAAAATGCCACTAAAGTGCTGCGACACACAAAGGACACAGAGTGGGCCGAAGATGACCGCTCTGCTTACTCTCTTAGGAGAGTGAAACATGCAAGAAAAATAAAATGTATTATTGTTCTCATGTACTGTAGCGAAGTCATTACAGACGAAGACGTTACTGCAGACCAGTGGCCTCTGTGATGCAACTGATTGTTGTGCACGATTTAATGCTGCATTAATTATGCAATGCCTTTTAAATCTTTAAAATAATCTTCAACTTTTCTTTAGAGCACGAGCATGTCATTATGTATATACTAATAACACTAGCAAGTCTTTATTAACAGCATTATCACTTTAAAGGTGCAGTCTGTGATAACTGGCAGCATTATTTTAAAGGTGCAGTCTGTAATAATGGCAGCATTATTTTAAAGGTGCAGTCTGTAATAATGGCAGCATTTTTTTTAAGGTGCAGACTGTAATAATGGCAGCGTTATTTTAAAGGTGCAGACTGTAATAATGGCAGCATTATTTTAAAGGTGCAGTCTGTAATAATGGCAGCATTTTTTTTTAAGGTGCAGACTGTAATAATGGCAGCGTTATTTTAAAGGTGCAGACTGTAATAATGGCAGCATTTTTTTTTTAAGGTGCAGACTGTAATAATTGCAGCATTATTTTAAAGGTGCAGTCTGTAATAATGGCAGCGTTATTTTTAAGGTGCAGACTGTAATAATGGCAGCGTTATTTTAAAGGTGCAGACTGTAATAATGGCAGCATTTTTTTTTTAAGGTGCAGACTGTAATAATTGCAGCATTATTTTTAAGGTGCAGACTGTAATAATGGCAGCGTTATTTTAAAGGTGCAGACTGTAATAATGGCAGCATTTTTTTTTTAAGGTGCAGACTGTAATAATTGCAGCGTTATTTTAAAGGTGCAGTCTGTAATAATTGCAGCATTATTTTAAAGGTGCAGTCTGTAATAATGGCAGCATTTTTTTTAAGGTGCAGACTGTAATAATGGCAGCGTTATTTTAAAGGTGCAGACTGTAATAATGGCAGCATTTTTTTTTTAAGGTGCAGACTGTAATAATTGCAGCATTATTTTAAAGGTGCAGTCTGTAATAATGGCAGCATTTTTTTTTAAGGTGCAGACTGTAATAATGGCAGCGTTATTTTAAAGGTGCAGACTGTAATAATGGCAGCATTATTTTAAAGGTGCAGTCTGTAATAATGGCAGCATTATTTTAAAGGTGAGGTCTGTAATAATTAGCAGCATTATTTTAAAGGTGCAGTCTGTAATAATGGCAGCATTATTTTAAAGGTGAGGTCTGTAATAATTAGCAGCATTATTTTAAAGGTGCAGTCTGTAGGTCTTAGACATGGTGATAATCCAGTGCCTTGGTGATGGAGCTGAATTTTTTATGTAATTAATAGCTTTGTGAATGATGCAATACTGCCTGAATCTTTCAAACTGTTCCTGATCTCTTGGCAATCGATCCGGTTTCAGGAACATACCACTTCCTGAACATGCCTTGGCTGTTTATGTTCTTTGCATATGGCAAACGCTGAATGCGATTTAAATTATTCACAGCAAACGCTTTGAAAAAAAACGACAACTTAAACTTCGTGGCAGTTTTCCTTTTCTGATGAGCTGCTCGTTAGGTGGTTAAAGTAGGTCACAGGGATGTCTATCCCCGTTCCACTCGGGTGTTTGTGTCCGTACAGAGGGACATGAAAGAGGCGCCAACTCAAATCAGAAGACTGAAGCCTTAGTTCTAGTCGGACGGTGCCGGGCACAAAACCTGCACGCTGCACCTTAAAGCAGGATGATGCAAGAATTAAACCGAGGCAGAAAAACAGCATAAAGTATGCATGAGTGCCGAAACGCCTCGTGAAGGAGAGGCGTTAAACTTTTATGAGTTGAGACTTGTGTGAGTGAAAAGGAAAGTGTGCAGAGATAAAGTGCTCATCGCAGGACAGGATCGTTATTTAAACGACCGCAGTGAATACGAATAAAATTGCTACGGTTATTAGAAAATAGAGGAATTTCTAATCGCTTTTGGAATGTTGGCCTAAAAGATCGATGAGAAACGTAAAAACACTGTTAGAACTATCAGCTATCATTCATACGACTTGATACAGGATTTTTAAGGGTGCAGTCTGTAAGTCTTATATATGGTGCTGCCACAATCCAGTGGCTTCGTTGATACAGCTGATTATTGTATGCAATTTAAAGCTATTATTATTTCAAAGCAAAGTATTATTTTAAAGTTGCAATCTGTAATAATGGCAGCATTATTTTAAAGGTGCAGTCTGTAATAATAGCAGCATTATTTTAATGTTGCAGTCTGTAATAATGGCAGCGTTATTTTAAAGGCGCAGTCTGTAATAATGACAGTATTATTTTAAAGGTGCAGTCTGTAATAATGGCAGCATTATCTTAAAGGTGAAGTCTGTAAGAATGGCAGCGTTATTTTAAAGGTGCAGTCTGTGATAATGGCAGCGTTATACTAAGGTGCAGTCTGTTATAATGGCAGCATTATTTTAAAGGTGCAGTCTGTAATAATGGCAGCATTATCTTAAAGGTGCAGTCTGTAATAATGGCAGCATTATTTTAAAGGTGCAGTCCGTAATAATGGCAGCGTTATATTAAGGTGCAGTCTGTAATAAAAACAGTATTATTTTAAAGGCACAGTCTGTAATAATGGCAGCATTATTTTAAAGGTGCAGTCTGTAATAATGGGTAATAATGGCAGTGTTATTAAAATATTATAAATGCAGTTTTTTGCAATAATAACAGCATTTTAATAAAGCATAAAAATAACAGTACTTAGTAGAGGTGCAGTGTGTAATATTAACAGTTCTCCAGTTTGTGTATTTTGCAGTAATTATATCATTAATTTAAAGGTGCATTAGGTTTTAAAAAAGTAATAATAATCTACCTTATAAAAAAATATCAATGTTTTAAAGGTGACATCTGTAAAACTATTTCAAAGGTGAAATTTGCACAACTTTACCATTTTAAAGCGGCGGTTTGTAATTATATAGCCTTTTTTTTTTTAAAAATGAAATCGATTGCAATGGTATTATTGTGTGTGTAATTTCGATTATGTGTATGTGGGCAGTTTGTAATAATTGCATTACTGTTTTAAAGGAGCACTCTGTAAATTCCTGCACACTGCTTCAGGAGATTGGATTTGCAGTAATGCGTTTAAGCGTAGACTATTTCCAATTATTTTCAAAATAGCACAAACTCATACCGGTCCGGATGTCTGTGATGTGATGGATGTGTTTCAGGACAGTTGTGATTTGTCTCGGGCTTTGTCTCTCTGCTGTCCTGTTCTTTAAATAACAGCGCTCACATGCCATTCATCCATTAAATCATATGCACGTTTTCTTTCACATACAGTACATGGGAGATGAAGTGAAGCGCAAAGGGTTGTGACGGTGACGAGGAGAGAGTGATGATGTGATTGAATTCCTCATAACAACTTCCTCAATTTTCAGGCCACACCTTATTCTTACGCTGAATGTTAGTCTGTATACTAGAGATTAAAGGAGCAATGGATCACACTTTCAGTGCAGAGAAGCTCCTGAGTCTAGATTAGTCTAGATTATTAGAGTTCTGTCAGAAACAGCAGCTTTAAATGATTCAAAGCAAAAAAAAGCTTCATCCAAAAACACAGAACCACTTCTAGATTTTACAGCTTCAATTAAACCGGGCTCTCGTTGGAAACCTACGTGGCCACTAGAGGGAGCTGTTATCAGGCGATATTTGCACAAGCACAAGCACAGCCATGTGATGAAACAGACAGAGATAAAGAACAAAAGGGAATTCCTCTCGTTTCTAATCCGTTCTTCGTCTCCAAGTGGACCCAAGTGTGTCCTACTAAAATATGCCCCCCCAATACTCCTTTTTCAAAATCTTAGGCGAGGACACAGGAAGCCGTAACTCGAACACACAACTTATAGATACGTACCAAACATGTGCTCATTATACTTGCAGAGGAGTGTTTGTGAGTGCAAATATGGGAAAGAGAAAGAGAGAGAGAGAGAGAAAGAGAGAGAGAGAGAGAGAGAGAGAGAGAGAGAGAGAGAGAGAGAGAGAGAGAGAATGAATAAGGGATTCGATGTGGTTCAGCGCTCTTGGATCAGGTCAAATAGGCATTTGATTCACCTCTATATTAGAAATTGTTTCAACTAATGCAGAAACTACATTAAAGATGCAATATGTAGTTTTCAGTGACTGTCCAAAGTTTTATGTTTTTTAAAAGACACATGTTCCTTTTATTTTTATACGACAAACAGAGGATATTTAATGCTATAAGGTGCTGAGAGGTTCATGCTGGCAAGCCATATAAATGTAGGTATATTGAATTATATTTATTGAAAAATATCAAAATCCTCCCTTAGCATTAAGAACAGCTTTACACACTTTTGTAAAACTCAACTTAAGGTGTCCTTCACTAGTTTAAGACTCCTTTTAGACCTTTCTGGCGGTTCAATAGGATTTAGGTGCAGTGACTGAGCAGGACATTCCATGATAGATCACTCCAGATGACTGTTGGCCCTCTAAAGAGCATTTACAGAGCTTTGGACAAACGCTTCCAGAGTCCAGATGGAATTGCATGGTGTTGAAGTATGGAATGGCAGCCATGTTGGTTCAGGATTCTTTTCACTTTTTCCGGAAATTTCCCTGCTCTAAAACCACCCTGAAACATTACGCTTCCACCTTTTTTGTTTGACTGTGGGGGTGAGGCAGTCTGCCAACATCTTCTCTCCTGTTCTCTGTCTTACAGAAGTTCTTCAGCCAAAAATGTCACAATTGGATTCCACAAAACTTTTTCGCTCAATCACTCGTCTTGTGTTTTTGCCTTTGAACAAGTTGGTTGCATTGAAGCAAAAGGAACATGTATGTGTCTTGAAAACAATAAAAAAATACTAGAATGCAGAATATAACCATTAAATGATATTATATATTTCATTTGTATCTCTCATATGAAGCTTTAGTTTCACATTAAAAAAGGCTACATGATATGTTAAAAAGAACTGAATCCGATTCTATTAAATGGAATTAATTGTACAGGAAGCTGTAAAAATGACACATTGCTCCTTTAAGTGCCAAATGAAACATTGTATTGTTGTAGTTTTAGATATTTTGTTCCCTTTAGATATACATTCACAATACATTCAACATTTCCAGCACATTAAAACACCTATTTGACCGTGATGAGTGCAAGTGCTGTGTTTAAGGTGCTGGAGCATGGTGGGCCGGATGCCATGCATGCAGCCGATGCTGGGTCGGAAAGCAGGAGAGACAGGGAGATAAGGAAAGACAAATAGAGCAAAAGGAGGAGAAGAGAGAAAGATAAAAAGAGAGAGCAGTGGCGGTGTGTGTGTGTGTGTGTGTGTGTGTGACGGACGGATTTTCTGCTCACCAGAAAGCTGCTGGACGGCAGGCTGGTCGTGTGAACTTAACAACTGAGCCTGAATTGTCTCCACAACTCGCTTGAAGCGTCGGCTGGGACCTGACACACACACACACACACACACACACACACACACACACACACACACACACACTTATTCAACGCTATTTAACTAGATGTCCTGCTCTATGAAATTTGAATATATTACATTAAATATTACATACTGCTATATACTTTCAGGACTTAAAATATGTGTAAAGCATTGCACAATTCCATCTAATTAAATGAATCTATACGTTTTATGCTGTTGCGTGTCAGCTTTATTCCCCCTTAGCTACAGCCTCGTAACGTCTAATGGGATCACGGTGCATTTTAAGGGTTTACACGATGGCCATCGGCTCAGTTCCTGATGCATGCATTAAGTTCAGAGGCTCACAGAGCGACCCGTAGAGCAACATTTTCCCCTCAGCCTCATATCTAAAGGTAAAAGATAAAAAAAAAGAACCAGAGAGAAAAAAAGAGATGGAAGAGGGTGGTCCTTTGAAACTCAGCAGGCTGAAAATAGGAAATGGATGCTAGGAGGCAAAAGAGTGTCTTTTACTTGAACCTTTGTCACAGATACCCTGAGGGGCGTGGCTATTTTAAGACTGGATGAGAGAAGGAAAGAGGACGGAAGTAAGCAGGGAAGTCAAGAAGGAAGAAAAAAAAAGAAAGAAAGATTGTAGTTGACGTAGTTACCTGAGAGCAGGGTGAAGGTGACGGAGTAGATGCCGTTCTCCTTGGTGGCGGACGTGCTCTCCGTATAGGTGATGTCCACCTGAAATTTCACAGGCTTCTGGAAGACAGCAGGGCCGGCTGTGGACTTGTACTCCGCCCGGAAACTCGTCTGAGAAACCACACTGTGGCTGAGGCTGGGAATCTGACAACATGAGGAGTGAAAGAGAAAAATTTTTAATATAAAATGTTAATTATGATACATAAGATCTGAACTACAGGTTCTCAACAACTCAAAAAAAATCCATCCATTCATCAAATATATCTCAGTAAAGCTGCTTTGACACAATGTCCATTGTTAAAAGCGCTATACAAATAAAAATGTATTGAATTGCATTTAATCCTTCCACCAGTCCATCCATCTTCTATACCACTTATCCTACAGGGTCAGTCGGTGCCTGGAGCCCATTCCATGGAACTTTGAGCGATGAGACACCAAGTAGTTCACGATCCAAAAAACACTCATTCACACACAATTAAATACACTTTGGAATGGGGAAAGAACACTGCATTTAAACCCCGTCCCCTAGAGGTGCAAGGCAAGCAAAAAAGTTCTAGCTTAAAACATTGGACTGCTGATCGGAAAATAATGAATTCATATTGCAGCATCACCAGGATCCTACTGCTGAGCCCTTAGAGCAGAGCCCTT
The DNA here is from genome assembly GCA_024362625.1 of Silurus asotus. NCBI lineage: Eukaryota > Metazoa > Chordata > Actinopteri > Siluriformes > Siluridae > Silurus > Silurus asotus. Next base: position 8,227,248 of record MU551534.1, read on the forward strand.
ATTCTTACCTGCTTAATTTCATAAATAACACTAAAAAGGTACAGTATCTCATAAGTAAGTACACATTTTAGCAATCATAGTAGATCTTCTCAAGGGACATTACTATAGAAATGAAACTTGGATATATTTTAGTAGTCAATGTGCAGCTTGTACAGCAGTAAAGATTTACTGTCCTCTTAAAATAAATCAACATACGGCCATTATTGTCTAAATAACTGGCAACAAAAGTAAATACACCCTGTGTCAATATTTTGTGGGAACACCATTGTATCTACTGTAGCACTGCCTTAATCCTCCTGGGTGTGGAATTCACCAGAGCGGCACAGGTTGTTGCTGGGATCCTCTTCCACTCCTCCATAATGACTTCACGGAGCTTCTGGATGTTAGACACATGGTGCTTCTCCACCTTCTATTTGAGGATCCCCACAGCTCAATAGGGTTCAGGTCTGGAGACATAATTGGCCACTCCTTCACCTTCAGCTTCCTCAGCAAGGCAAGTGTCATCTGGGTGGTGTGTTTGGGGTCGTTATCATGTTGGAAAACTGTTGTTCGGCACAGTTTCTGAAGGGAGGGCGTCATGTTCTGTTTCAGAATGTCACAGTACATGTTGGAATCAATGTTTCCCTTAATGAACCACAGCTCCCCAGTACCAGCAGCATTAATGCAGCCCCAGTCCATAATGCTACCACCACTATGCTTGACTTCAGGCAAGACACAATTTTCTTGTTATTCCTCGCATGCTGGACACCACCAAGTTTATCTGTAGTCAGTTTATCCTGTAGTCTCATCAGACCACAGGACATGGTTTTAGTAATTCATACTCTTGGACAGGTCGTCTCCAGCTAAACTTCAGGCAACCTTCCCTCTTCTGCAACCTCTAAAGCAATGCTGCAGCACTCATGCGTCTGTTTTTTGAAGTCAGCTTCTGCACCTGACGCACAGCACGAGGACTCGACTTCTTTGATGGTGCCGTGTTGAACATCCAGTGGTCAGTATGAGAGAATAGGACTCAAAGCACCAAATTGTAACTGCTCTAATACAAGATACACACATTTGTATGGTCCTGTCAAGCAGACAAAAACATGAACATGATGAATATGACGTGTGGCCTTCTAAACTACATCGGTACTTTACCAACACCATTGAGCCTGAATGAATCTCCACAAATCTCCATAAGCACACTCCAAAATCTAGTGGAACTTTTTCCCAGAAGAGTGGAAGTTAATGTAAGAATGGGATAAGATGTTCAAAAAACAAATACAAATCGTATACTCAGGTGTCCACAAAGTTTTGCTCATAACATGCAATTGTAAGTTTTGCTCTGGTTCATTTTCCTTCTTTTCATACAAACTGTAAATGTTATTAGACGCTTCACAAGTAACACAGTGCTTTACAAAGAGCCACAATACAAACGAATACGGAACCAAACGTGATCATAAGAGGCATAAAAAAAATCGTTCTAATTACCCCCTAACTAGCGAATAAATCATTGCACGTTCCATTTGAACGCTTGTTGATTTTAATTACACTTACATCTGTAACACTTTATTGTAAGGAACACACATTAGGGGTTGATTATGGCCTTCTGCTTTGTTCAATAAAGCCCAAATTGGACATTTAAAAACCAAAACAAAAATCAGTAAGAATTAAATTTTTTTATTTATAAAGACTTCACAAATGGGGATCTGTACAAATGGGATTGGACTAATAGTCACGTTATTATGACCGATTGTGATGCACTATTAAATACCCCTGTTATGCAAATGACTGTGCCTGAATTAATTATCCAAATTGTGTGCTTTATTCAGCCACAAGGGTGATAGTAAAGTCACTAGGGTTGGGTTCAGAGCTCTATAGTAGGAGATCTTCCACTCCAACCCATATAAAGCATATCTTCATAAAGCTGGCTTTGTGCACAGAAGCATTGTCGTGCTGGAACTGGTCTAAATCTCTCAGTTCAACTGAAGGGAAAATTTCATGCCAATGCATCCAAAGACAATCTATACAATTGGGTAGTGGAAGAACCGCATATGGCTGAAAACAAAATGTGGGGTTTTTTTTTGTCTTTTATTAACCAAACCATCGATTATGGTTGCACAACTCAGTGCACTCTTAGTGTCGGTCCCAAGCCCGGATAAATGGGGAGGGTTGCGTTAGGAAGGGCATCCAGCGTAAAACATGTGCCAAATCAAATATACGGATCACGAATCAGACTTTCATACAGGATCGGTCGAGGCCCCGGGTTACCAACGACCGCCAAAGGTATCGTTAGCCAACAGGGTACGGATGGAAAATGGGCTAGTGTTGGCGGAAGGAGGAGAAGGAAAGAAGGAAGAAGTCTAAAGAGACAGCAGGGAAAGGAGAAGTGAAGGAGAGTGGGGGTTAGGGTGGGCAGTTTAATATGTTGGTACTATGACTGGTAAAGGTAGAAAGGGAGCTGATATGATAAAGAGGAGAAAGGTGGATATGTTGTGTGTTTAGGAGACCAAGTGGAAAGAGAGTAAGACCAGAAACATTGGAGGTGTTTAAACTGTTCTTTCATGGTGTGGATGGAAAGAGAAATGGTGTAGGGGTGATTCTGAAGGAAGAGTACAGTAAGAGTGTAGTGGAGGTGAAGAGAATTTCTGCTACAGTGATGAACGTGAAGCTGGAAGTTGAAGGTGTCATGATACATGTCATCAGTGCATATGCTCCACAAGTGGGTTTGAGATGAAGTGGTGAGGAATTATTTTGAGCAGCTGATGAATAAGGAAAATTAAGAGAGAGAAGGTTGAATTATGTGGAGATGGTGAAGCAGGACGTGAAAAGGATTAGTAAGTAGGAAGTAAATATAGCGATTAGGAGGACGAAGAGTGGAAAGTCGGTTAGCCCAAATGACATAACCGTAGAAGCGTGGAGATGTTTAGGAGAGATGGTTTTTAACAAGACTGTTCAACACGATTCTGGAAGGTGAGAGGATACCTAAGAAATGGAGAGGGAGTGTGCTGGTACTGATCTTTAAGAACAAGGGAGATGTGCAGACCTGCAGTAACTACAGGGGAATTAAGTTGGTCAGTCACACCATGAAGTTATGGGAAAGAGTAGAGGTGAGAGAAGAGGTGAAAATCTGTCTTTGTGGATTTAGAGAAAGCGTGGGTGGAGGGAGGAGTTGTGGTATTATATGAGGAAGTCAGGAGTGTCTGAGAAGTATGTGAGGGTGGTGCAGGACATGTATGAGGACAGTGTGACAGCAATGAAGTGTGCAGTAGGAACGACAGACTGGTATAAGGTGGAGGTTGGACTGCATCAAGGATCGGCTTTGAGCCCTTTCCTGTTTGCAGTGGTAATGGACAGGTTGACGGACGAGGTCGGACAGGAGTCTCCCTGGACTATGATGTTTGCAGATGATATTGTGATTTGGAGTAAGGGAGAGTACATGTGTGTGAATAAGGGGGAGGGCATTGGAGTGGTGCGGTTGCAGAGAGAAGAGGTGGAGAAGGTGGAGGAGTTCAGGTACCTGGGGTTAACAGTGCAGAGTAAAGGAGAGTGTGTTAGAGATGTGAAGAAAAGAGTGCAGGCAGGGTGGAGTGGGTGGAGAAGAGTGATAGCAAGAGTGATTTGTGATAGAAGAGTATCTGTGAGAGTGAAAGAGAAAGTTTATAGGACTGTGGTGAGACCTGAGATGTTGTATGGTTTAGAGACAGTGGCATTGAGTAAAAGTGCAAAAAATGATACTTGTGATTTGATTACATCATTGGATATAATCACACTCTATTATGCTCCAAAATACAAACACACACAAAAAAAACATGCTGAGACTTACAGAGAGAAAAGCTTGCACGATATCAGCTTTGATGGAGCTCAGAGGTTTGTCCTGAATCACCACGAAGATCTGCTCCTCTTTCTCCAAATTAATGAAGTTCCCAAACCAAGATTTTTTCGCAAGTCTGAAAAACAAAAGAGCCAAAGCAGATTGAGAAATAACCCTACATGTTTTCACAGACGATCTCTCGATCACAATACATACTTTGTGAAAATAATGCTAAAAACACCAGCTGGAAAATACCCAGCTGTCATTTGTGAGTGAATTTGCGCTGTTCCAAAAGTAGAAGATACGGGCCAAAAAAAAAATTTGAAGTACAGTGAAATCATCACAAGAGAGCTTCCTTTGACAGATCACGTCTGTGGTAAATAAGGCATTTCACGCAAACATGGTTTCTGACATTTGCAGAGCTCGAGCTCAATCATGGTGTAACAGTGCTGAACACAGCAAGACAGCTGTGGACTCACGCACAAACACACCCACACACACCACCACCACGTGTTAAAAAGAACAAAACTAAACTAAACAATTTTTATATACAATAAAAAAAAAACATCTGAATGTTCATTCGCCAATTATGCCAATTATCAGATAATAAAATAAATAAAGGTATTAAACCCCAACACCCTTACGTACACAATATATCGATAAATGTTTTGGACACCTGTACATAATATTGATGTGTGCTTCAAGGGAACGGTCCCCAACCTTTTTTGCACCACGGCTCGGTTTAATGTCAGACAATATTTTCACAGACCGGCCTTTGAGGTGTGGCGGATAAATAAAACAAAATAAAATGATATGACCATAAAAACTGGTATTTTCTTAATATAATAATAAACGTGAATCCACTGTGTTGCTTTTTGTTTATTTTGCTCGCTTGGGGGTTTGAATTTAGCGGGAATATATTATGTGTTAGCGGCCGGAGTCCCTTTAAGAAGGTAGTGGATGGAGGTAAGACATGTGACCGAGGCATCATGACATGCATTAAGAGTGAGTCATAGACAGATGTGGAGGAGAGAATCTGAGAATTTATCAAAACAAAACAGTTCAGAATCAGAAAATAAATAAAATGGAAATAATGTAAGTTATGTATTCTTTCTGTGCGGACTGGTGCCTGTCCATGGCCCGGGGGTTGAGGACCACTGCTTTAAGGCATCTCATTCTACATTTAAATGCGGTTTGCTTTTAAAATAACCTTCTGGGAAGATGTTTCACTAAAATTTGTGGGCTCAATCAGCCACGTGGGTTTCAATAAAATCAGGTACTGATGTAGCTGAGATGAGGAGGCCTGGCTTGAGATCAGAGCTCTGTAGCAGGAGATCTTCCATTCAAACCGATGTAAAGCATATCTTCATGGAGCTGGTTTTGTGCACATTGGTACGATAGAACAGATTTGGTTCTTCTAGTGAGCGGAAAATCTAATACCGCTGCATCCACAGATTTATGTGGCTCTGAATTTGTGGTAACGGTTTGGAAAATAACCACATATGGCTGAAAAACTCCCAATCCTTTTGTCCAAATACTGTCCTGCCTCCGAACTGGAGTGGCAGCTCGGATTGGCAGTCACGAGCTGCAGAACAATGAGTGAGTGAACTAGTACTGCTTTTCTATTAAAAGAAATCCTTAGGGGAAGTCAGTCACAGGCCTTTGGTTTAAGGTCTGAGGGCTTTGGGCATGGCTCATTTCCCCACCCCTCTTGAACTGTGGAGCATGCTGGGATTTTGCCACAGAGCATGCTTATCTAGGACAGCATGCTTATCTAGGCATGGAGCTACAATCTCTAAATCCAGAGGAGACAATGTGAAGGCTGCTTTTAAAACAGCTGGATGGCACGACCGTGGCACGGTCTTACATTCTTACATTTGTAAGAAGGTCAGTGAGTTCCTCCTAATAACATCATTGATATATTACATACAATAATATACAAATTAATTTATAACTTTTTTAACCTTTCTTTGAAGTTTATGGATTTATTATTATTATTTTTTATATTCTCTCTCTCTCTCTCTCTCTCTCTCTCTCTCTCTCTCTGTTAAGATGAACCTACTATAAAAATGCTAAACTGATTATTTCTTTGTAAGGGCGTAAACTCAAAATCAGCAGGGAATCAGATCATTGTTTTCTCCTAATGTAATATATACATTTGTTGGTACCCCTAAACAGTATAATGATGTTTAATGAGAGAAAAACTGGAGTATTTTGCTGTGGAATAGACACAATAATATCTCAAGAGCCGTTCTGGAGCAAATCATAGTGCCCAGGATCAGATAGCTTCATCTCATTCACAGCTTGTGTTTCCTCCAACAGGATAATGACCCAAAGCACTCAAGAATGGCAAAAAAAAAAAAAAAAACTGCACTATTCAGCCCTTCTGTGAGCACTGATCTAAATCATGTCTAACATCTATACAAAAAATTGAACATGCAGTCTGAAGAAGGCACCCTTGACACACCTGAAACAACTGGAACATCTGCTCATAAATGGTTTGACAGACTACCTGTGGACAGGAGCAGAAGTCGGACTGGGAGCTACAGAAAATGCGTGTTTCTAGATATTACCTCTAGGGGATGTGCAACAGAATATAAGGTTAAGGGTGCCATCATTTTTGCCATTCCATGCCATTTATTTTATAATTGAAAATATTTTATCGAAAAAAAAAAAATTAAAGCTAAACCAGATTTTTAATAAATATGTAATAAACGATAGGGACGCTACTGACTTCTGTGTGTTTCAAATCATTTCAGAAAAAAATATTTTCTTCCCCTTATGCTCTGCCAATCATTATTTTCCAGAGCGTGAAAGAGATTCATTGAATTTCAGCATGCTTTTTTGGTAGCCTAAAAAGAATGAAAGACTTAAGTGTGTTAGAACTTACTCAGGGGAAGACTCCGGCGTCAGACTGGACATTTCCTCTTGGGTTGGCACTGCAAAGAGCCAAAAATATGCAACTGAAGCCTTGATCAAATCACCATAGATCATAAAGAATGCTAGAACAGTGCAGGTATATGCGCAGGCTGCCAGAGGCAAACACTAATTATTCAAAAGAGCTTCTTAATAACCATCAGTAAAACCTGATCCTGGCCTCCAGAGAGAATGAGACAGAAGGTGAAGGAGGTTAGCTTATGAAGGTTTCATCATCATCAGCATCATTACCACAAATTAAGCAAATAACGCTGTATCAAGCAGCTTTTAAGTTGTAGGTTATAGATCACAGTCTGTCTCAAGCAATCTGACAATTAATCAACACAAATCAGTCAGTTCTCTAAATTTACTAATATCGGTTGGGGGTTGGGGAGGGAATCTGTATGAGACACAAACAACTGCATTTGATTAGGCAAATGAAATAAACCAAAGGGGCGGGGCTCACATAACTCAAAATTCTACATTTATAGCATGTTTCTGATCTATTACTGTTTTTTTCTTCTTTTTTTATAAATAAAAATTTCAATAAATGAACATTATTCACAGCATTTCTATTTCTATTTCTACTATGTGTTTCTGGTTAATTGATGCATGATTTGCAGGTCGTTACCCAGCATTGATTGATTATCATCGGGTAATTCACAAACTAAATGTGCTTAAGAGTGGTAGGAACATAAGCGACAACATAAGGCCATTCTGTCGATGATTAATTATGATTATTGTTCTACAGAGAACTCTTTATTCCACTCAGACACCAGTAACTTTCAGACCATAAAACAACTTTCTCTGATAAAAAAATACTTCTTTTGGCTGCTCCCATTAGGGGGCGCCACAGCGGATCATCCGTCGCCATACCTTCCCTGTTCTCTACATCTGCCTTTTTTAAACCAACTACCTGCTTGTCTTCCCTCACCACATCCATAAACCTCCTCCTTGGTCTTCCTCTTTGCCTCCTTCATTGGGGCTCCATCCTCAGCTCTCCTACCGATATATAACCCCATGTCCCTCCTCTGCACATGTCCAAACCATCTCAATCTCGCCTCCCTCGCTTTGTCTCTAAAATGTCCTACATGCGTTGTCCTTTTAATAAACTCATTTCTAATCCTGTCCATCCTCATCACTCCCAACGAAAACCTCAACATCTTCAGCTCTGCTACCTCCAGCTCCACCTCCTGTCTTTTACTCAATGCCACTGTCTCTAAACCATACAACATCTCAGGTCTCACCACAGTCCTATAAACTTTCCCTTTCACTCTCACAGATACTCTTCTATCACTAATCACTCCTGCTATCACTCTTCTTCACCCTGCCTGCACTCTTTTCTTCACTTCTCTAACACTTTCTCTGATAAAGACCATTTTCTTTGACCTGCTTTGAACACCTTTTATTTTCTTTTAAATTTCAGTGCAGCTATAAACTGTTCAAGGTTATACAACATTAACTGTGGCTACTGTATAAACTTGTTTGAAGAAATTCAACATTACAGTGCACTCCACTAATATTGGCACCCTTGATAAAAATGAGTAAAGAAGGAAGGAAATTTGTCCTGTATGTTTCCTCAGATTTATAACCCTAAAAAAAAGTCATGGTTAAACAACTTGGTTGAATATAAAACATCAATATGCATGTTCCTTTTATTTCTATACAACAAACTAGGTAATTTAACAGTATTTATTTTCATCAAACTGCCACCTCCATCAATAACAGTAGGTTTTAGGTGAAATACGTGTAGCTCTGTTACATGCCACTGCACAAGTTTCTGTTTATATTTGGAGAACATGCTCATTCATTATACGCCTGAAGGTTACATAGTGAAAGGAATACTGAACCAACATGGTTGCCGTTCCATACTTCAACACCATACAGTTCCATCTGGACTGCGGCTTATTGTAACCGACTTTATCTTACAACAAGACAATGAGTGGAAACGTACATCCAAGTTCTGTGAGCATTATTTAGAGCGCAAACAGTCATCTGGAGTGTTATTTATTATGGAACGGCCTGCCCAGTCACTGCACCTAAATCTTGTTGTAATGCTCTGGGATGAACTTGATCACAAGAAAGTAAGACCTAGTGAAGGACACCTTTGGCGAGTTTTACAAGAGGCATGGAAAAGTAATTCAGCTAAACTGTCCAGGTGCCGAGAATGTTTAACGTTTGTTATTCATGCTAAGGGAGGATTTTACAATGAAATTAAAGCATAACATCTGGACATTTATGTATTTGTTCAGTCAAACCTTCATAATGTTAAACGACCGGGTTTGTTGCAGAGGAACAAAAGGACCATGCACGTGTCTCTCAAAAACCATAAAAGACACTTGTTCCACACTTTCCAACAGTATTTAAAATATAGGATTTCATAGGTGTGCCAATAACTGTCCCACAGATATATTTCACAAAGCTTTTTCTTTTGTAAATGAAACTGTGCTGCATCATAAGGCAGATTCAAAGCCTTCTTTACTCATTCACCAATGATGGCAATTTTAGTAGGGGCCACTGTTTTAAAAAAAAAAAAGGCATAAAATAGTTAAATAATTACTATTAAAAAAATTATTACTTTCAGTATTAAATGAATGTTTTATGGGTTAAAGTGTTAAAGAATGCTGCATATAAAATGTCGTGACTAAGCTCTCACCAGGACACGTCCTTGACACCAAACCTGGACAATAAAGAAAGTGTTTTTGAGGCGATTTCCTAAAATGAACACAATATGTATTCAGTAGTTAGCAGTGGTTACCTTGCAGTTTTCTGCGGTGAAAGCGCGGCGAGCCGAGGAAGCTGTTCTTGATGGAATTTAGTCGCGTCCTCCAGGGCATGCCACCAATAGAGGGACTAGGGGGTGGTGTGGGACTCGGCGTACCTGCTGGACTCTCCTTGGGCGTGTGTACAGGTGTCCCTTTGGGCGTTGGTAGGGGGCTGGCACGGGGCGAGGGATGGGGAGTCACCTGTACAATGGGGATACATTTGCCGTTGTGGTCAGTCGTGGCCAGCGGATGCAGATGGTGCAGGCGGATGGGAGAGAGAGGCGGAGCCTGTGAGAGTGGCACTGAAAGCTTGTGGGGGGCGGTCAGGGGCGGCCGGCGCACCTTCGGGCTGTTGGGTAGGGGGATTGCTGGGGAGGTCGGATGACATGGTGTGGATGGCGTGGATGGCTCAGACTTGGCAGTCAGCGGCGTGGCCATGGTGTTTGGAAGCGGGTTTGATCTAGTGCTCTGCAGGGTTTTTTCGGACCCTTTGGGCTTAGCTGGGAGCGTCTGAGTTTTGTTGTTTTGTGCCAAGTTTTGCACCACCGTGCCTGGCTGGAAGGTGCCATTGAGCCTTGGGTTGTGGTTGGGTGACCGCATGAGCTCCGAGGATTGCGGGGGAATGAAAAAGCGTCGCACAGGCTGGGAGAGCACATGCACCGGAACCGGAACCAGCACCAGCATCACACAACCCGCAGCCCACATACACACAAACACACACACAAGCGCACATGTCCGAGATTAGCACGCACCACAGCACAGGCACGCGTACCCATAGCACATAGGGATGGACGGTAGACGAGGCAGCGGTGTTGAGTGAGGGAGGGAGAGTGCAGAAAAGAAAGAAAGAAAAACATGCCATTAGCACAACCAGCCGAGAGGCAGCAAGAAAATGTGGAAAGAAAATGTGCAGTGTTCTCATAGCAAACACAGCCACAAGAACAACAATGAAATAAAAAGAAGCTCTGGGGTTTTTTTGGTTGGAAAAATGCCAGAAATGACCAAGCGAGAGGAAAATGGGCACGTGCCACATGTGAGCTATATTAGGGTGACTTGATTGCGCTATTGTCAGAACTGTTCAATTGATTTTTTTATTTTATTTTCTTATTTATTCCTTTAGAGCTGCACAATTACAAGCGGAATATTTACTATATGGACAAAAGTTTGTGGATCATAAGATTTATATTTGCTTTTTGAACATCCCATTCCACAGTTACAATAACCTCCACTCTTCTGGGAAAATGTTCCACTAGATTTTAAAGTCTGCTTGTGGAGATTTTGCCTGAGATGCATTCAGCATTCCAATTCATCCCAAAGGTTTAATATGGTTGACGTCAGACCTCTATAGCAGAAGATCTTCCATACCAACCTATATATATATACCATGTCTTTATGGAGCTGGCTTTGTGCAAAGAGGTATTCTAATGCTGGAACAGGTTGAGGAAAGATATACTTTACTTTTGTTCATATAGTGTATATTAAATACTTTATAGAGGAAATTCACAACAATAGCGCCACACTATTGAAATGACCACTTTAACTCATGGCCATTAAGTGTAAAGCTAAGCACAGAATAGCAATGCAGCTACTGCTGCTTGGAAAATGATATGAAGATGTTATGGATCCTTACAGCATTCGTGGTTTAAACCCGAAGATATCGATTTTTGTTTTCCGAATGGGATTGCGCGATAAACAAGACCACTAAACTGGTCAAACACTTACACAAAGAATATTAGACATGAATTCATAAATTATAACCAACAGCTTACAGTATTTGTGCTTCATGCAGTGTTCCCATTCTTACTGTTACTGTTGTAGGTTTTATTTTTATTATGTTTTTGGAAATGTCAGGGCTTAGTCTTAACTAGTAAAATTATTCAATTGTGATGAGATATTGTGAAAACAAGAACACTAAAAATGCCCAGTTGGCTAGAGAGTGGCCCATAACATGATGGCTGCTAACGGTAGTTGTAGTTCTAGCATGCTGCAATTTTCTCTGTATGTACAGATGACTCGCATTCACGCCACTATTAGAGCTAAAATTAGAACAGCATTGTGGGTAACGTTAAATTATTATTATTTTTTAAACTAGCCACTCAACTTAGCGCTTTGTTGTGGATGAGGTACAGGAAACCGAAATAATTAGTTCAGGTCCCAAGTCTGTTGTCCATTTCAAGTCTTTTGTTTATTTGTAGCTGTAAATAAGTATATCACTTTAACAGTGAGAGATTGCCAAGTTTAAAGCATAACTAGCCTAGTTTACAGCATAACTAGCAAAGTTTAAAGCATAACTAGCCATGTTTACAGCATAACTAGCAAAGTCTAAAGCTTAACTAGCCAAGTTTATAGCATAACTAGCAAAATTTAAAGCATAACTAGCCATGTTTAAAGCATAACTAGCAAAGTTTAAAGCATAACTAGCAAATTTGAAAGCATAACTAGCCACGTTTACAGCATAACTAGCAAAGCCTAATGCATAACTAGCCACGTTTACAGCAAAACTAGGCAAGTCTCCAGTATAATTAACATGGTTTACAGCATAAAAGACCAAGTTTACAGCATAACTAATAAGGTTTACTCCATAACTAACCAGCTTTACTGCATAACAAACCCAGTTTATGCTGAACTAAGTTTACAGCATAGATAAACTAGTCTTACAGCATAATTAACCAGGTTTATGGCATAATGGACCAGATTTACAATAAAACTAACCAGTATTAAAGCATAAGTAAACAGGTTTATACTATAATCAACCAAATTCTGATTTATAGCATAACTAAGCATTTTTTTTTAGCATAACTAGCCAAGTTTACAGCATAACTATCTGGGTTTACGGCAAAACAAACCAACTTCATGGCATGACTATTTAGGTTTACAGCATAAACAGCCAAGTTTATGTTATAACAAACCATGTTTCCAGCACAATGAACCAAGTTTACAGCATAAATAATCAGATTACAGCATAATGAACCAAGTTTAGAGCATTATACAGCAGTCTTTATGAAAGGTTAGACAATTATGAACACATATGAGTAAAAGTCATGGACTGGAGAAGAGCTTTAGGAGGTGAACAATTCCTGTAAATAATTTATGGGGTTTTCACATAACAAACAAAATGATACACATGCACATGGCCAGCAAAAACTATAAAACAAATTCGACAAATTCATTTATTACACTGAATGAAGCACTAAAAAGCTGCTCGCTTGCCTGCTTTTAATCACCACTATGCACATTTATTAGCTATAAACTGTTGTTTACACATACAGTATGTGGCAATATATACTCAAGTGGGTATAAATAGGACTCGTTCAAAGTACTGGCAAACAATTCTGCCATCAAAAATAAATGTGTAATTTTGTAAATAAATAAATAAATAAAACAATTCTGAAGCCTTTGAAACTGCATAGAACATTTAGACCCTGAGCTGTACGTGTTGCGAGTTTGACTTCTGGACAAACAAAAAGCACAGTTTTATCCAACAGCACAAATATTGCAGCAATACTGAAATATTTGATCAGGCCGGCCTCAAAGCCGGGGTTAGACCTAAATCCGGCTGGCATTTCGCCCTGCGCGAATTAAAGGCGGCATATTGGAAAGACTTAGCGCTGGATTTGTAAACGGTTAGGCGTTTTAGACAAGTCAACTGTTAAAGCTCGACAGTAAGTAAGAAAAAGGAGGATTTGCAGATTTCTTTTTTTTTTAAACCAAGCCATTAGCAGTTTCAGATATCTTCGAGCTACAATCCTCTGAATAAAGAACAGATTCCGGCTAATTATCCAGAGCATCACTGTGCAATTGCGCTAGCAGTTAGAGTCAGTCTATTAGTATCGACAGGCAGCAATTTTACTGCAGAATCAGTGCTTTCAACTCAATCGCAGAGCCTGAGCGCAGCTAATAAGCCATACTTTTCTGAAGATTTGCTTTGAAGCTGTTGACATGTAATTAAAGGAACGTCTATGGCTCTTGGTTACAGTTAACCTATAGTATATTTTTTCATTTGCATCTCATGCTAATTGGCTAAATCTAGGGATTTAGGTTTGGGGTGTGAAGGCTTTGTCCCAAATTAAGCAAACTTTATGTAATGAGTTCTCGTTAATGCTGGGCACACTGCCATTTTTATTTATTTTTTTTATAATTGTTGCTTGTCAGACTTGTATGAACTTTATGCCCATGTCACACTGTAGGATTTCAGTTTTTCATAATGTCAAACTGTACGACAGTCGAAAAACGACACACACAAGAAAAAGTCTTGTCTGAAATTTTACGTCATCAATCTGTGACAGTTCAGGCCAGCGTTCGCTCTCTAACGGCAGCTAGCAGCAAATGAAAACAATTGCTAGCGTTAATATTGTTCATGACATGTCTTGATAATGAAGTCATACAAACACTCCTTTTCCCTCCATAACTCTGAGTTTTTCTTCTTGCTGCACTGTCCAGCTGACTTGCAACGACATTTTCTCTGAGGTGGTTTGAAGTTGTCACGCTAATCGCGTCATCAGATTCGACGCTTCTATTGGTTCTTGATTTGACGTTTGTTGTAGAAGAAATCAAACTGCAGGAAAGTGTCCTAAATCTACTGAATCGGAGTTTTATCGTATAAAAATGATCACAATGGCAATTAACCGGCTGTCAGTGAACATGATCTCAGTAACCCAGTGATCAGAGACTACAGATTTTAGCCTAGAATTTTAGGAATCACTGAATCACTGTTTTAGATGACCAAATCGTGGCCAAAATCGCACCGTGTGTACCTGCCTTAAAATTAAGCACGGCCATCATGTTTGAGTTTGCAATGGAGGGCGGATGATTAGCATGGGTGCGGTCAGCTACTGAGAGATTTAACACTGTATATATAGTGCGCATTTTTAGGCGGATCTCTAAAAAGAGATTTGAATATAATCATGTCTTTAAAAACCTACAACTGTTAACTCATATTGCACTTGAAGTCATTTCCATTCATTTGCATTCTGTAAATAACAGTTTTCTCATTATTATAAAAATCTGTTTGTGATTTGGGACAAACCCAAAAACTTACCCGTGGACTGCTGAGGGGACTGGTGGAAAGACCCGATGAAGCCCCGCTGATGGACCGGGATCTACAACACACAGGCAATCACAATGAATGATTTGCATATCTCAGTTGGCTTTTTGACATCTCTGTTGCCAGTAAGAAGCAATGCAATTCAAATATGGACAAGCCTTGTCTCTCTTTCTCCACATGCTCCTAAGATACCACAGATCCGGTCCCATTGTTTTTCCTGCCTAAAGTTCCATGAGGTTGAACTTGAGAACCATGAGGATGGATAGGGACTAAAATTCATATAAACTCCAAAAAACTATTACAAATATTGTATATTGTATAGAATAAGTACTATTCATGATCAAAAAGTGAAGTGAGTGACCATATACTGTATTTGCTTTTTGAATTTCCAATTCGATATTTACTGTAGTTTCCATTTCCTGTTATAATAACCTCCATTCTTCTGGAAAGATGTTCCACTAGATTTTTTTGTAGCAATTTCAGCCACATTCGGAAAGTCAGTTATTGATGTAGGCGAGATGAAGAGGGCTGGGGTGCAGTCAGAAGACCAGGAGATCTTCTAGCAGGAGGTCTTTCACCCCAACCCATGTAAAACATATCTTCATGAAGCTGGCTCTGTGCACAGGTGCACTGTCATGCTAAAACCGATTTGGATCTCCTTCAAGTTCAAATGATGGGAAAATTTCACGTTAGCACCTAATAAAAGATGCTGTACAATTGTGTGGCTCCAACACTGTGGTACCAGTTTTAGGGTAATGGTGATGATGTGAAATGGAAAAATCTTTTAACTCCTGGTTTTGAGTCCAAACGAACGCCTGGAGTTTAACCAGCTGTGAAGACAAAAGGTGTCCACCATAAAATGTGTCGCAATGTCCTTGTGTATTTCGTGTCTCGATCAATCATTTACTTAAATGGATATTATCCAATAGGCACAACCCGTGTTGGAGCATTCAAGCAGAAAATCACGACACATTTCGGCTCGACGCTCCTCGAACGCCCGGTTTCATTTAATTAGCCACGAGTGACACGGTGAACAATTTGAGACATTAAAGTACATTGGGGAGCGGCACATCTGATTATTCTGGGAGGGAGGGAGGGAGGGAGGGAGGGAGGACAAGAAGGGAGGATACCAACTCACACAAGAGGAAAGCAATTATATGAGGAAAGATAATCCTCTATGGCTAAGAGAACGAGGGCCTTTTTACTATCTACTTACCGAGAGAGAGAGAGAAAGAGAGAGGAGAGAGAGAGAGAGAGAGAGAGAGAGAGAGAGAGAGAAAGAGGAGAGGAAGAGATTGATAAAGAAGAGAGAGAGAGAGAGAGAGAGAGAGAGAGAGAGAAAGAGGAGAGGAAGAGATTGATAAAGAAGGAGAGACACACACACACACCACACCCTTTTCACACAAGCAAACACACAATCAACCACACACCCTGCATACATCTGCACCTGCCACACACACTTCGGCACCACACACCCACACACACCATAAACAGTGAAGGAAGAAAAGTACAGGTAGCACAATACAGGCCCAAGAAAATGAATTTCCCTTTTGGGAGTCTAGCATAGGATGGACACACACACATACACACACACACACACACACACACACACACACACACAAATGCTAGACATCAAACAGAAACATGAAAGGCAAAGAAGCAAGATAAGATGCTTTTGATGTTTGTGGAGGAAGCCAGAGGGGAACAGCTTTGCCAAAACTGAGGGGACAAATCAGAGGAAATAAGGATCTTATTCATTTCAATTCGCCCCATTTCCCACAAAGTTCATCTCCGTTCAACAGGCGCACATCGACGTTTGCAGATCGAGGGCTCCTCCATGCTTCGTTGTGTTTTTCCCCTCAAATGTTCTATCAATATGCAAACCTTACTTTTAAATATCGCGAGACACCTTTGCTAATGAACATGCCAAAAAAAGAAACTCAAGCCCTTAATCAACCACAATGTTATTAACAAGTGGAATGAAAAGAATAATTTCAAACACATGTTATGGGAAGTTCATGCATCTACCCTTTCAAATCTAGACATGATCATGAGGTGAACACAAGCTGCCTGACTATATATGTGATTTTTTTTAAATGTTCCATTACACATTTAGTTCCCATTTGCTCTTATAATAACCTCCACTCTTCTGGAGAGATGTTCCACTAGATGTTGGAGTGTGAAGATTTGTGATCATTCAGACACATAAGAAAAGTCAGGTAGTGATGTAGGTGAGGAGGCCTGGGGTGCAGTCAGCATTCCAATTCATCCAAAAGGTGTTAAATGTCAGCCAAATGTCTCCAAATCAGTAGAAAAGTGCTGATTTCTACTGGTCTTTTTTGGAAGGTACTAATTACATCGCTATCCTGAGCTACTTTTATAATTATCGCTCTCTTCTGTGGAACATGCTGTGACTACATTATAAAGCCACTGCTGTACTCGTATTCAGCGCCTCGTATTCACCTCAATCGTTATTGACACCTGGAAAAGTAATCAATGGTGTAAAATAGGTAGAATGAGGGTTCTAGAAACATTTAAATGGTGGGATCTGAACCCATTCCCTTTTGATCAGAAGTTAACATCTTAACCACGGAGATACCATCATTGTTGTCTTTTCTCATCCTTTCCATCATTAACAGTTTAATTTAGCTCTGTTTTTGCTAATAAAATATGCTCTTGAGGAATAAAGAGGATTGGGACACCTGACTTTTCCAGTCGTATGTGATTTTTTCCCAAACTTGTGCCACAAAGTTGCAGGAATGCAAACTTGTTCCAGCATTGACATCCAGCTCCATGAAGATATGCTTTACATGGGTTGGAGTGAAAGATCTCATGGTATAGAGCTCTAACCTTAAACCTATTGGCCTGAGGTCTATAATAACCCTTCGAATTAAATCTCCACAAACACACTCCAAAATCCGGTGGAACATCTTCCCAGAAAAGAGTGAAGGTTTTTAATAACAGAAAATGGGGACTAAATATGGAATGGGATGTTTAAAATGTACACAGTTAGGTGTCCACAAACTTTAGTTTGTGAAGTCTTTATTGATACCTTTGTCCGTGCTGGTTCATGTCAATAGCTCTCCGTACAGGAACAGGAGATCCTCCCTCGGTTACGCTCAGCACCTCCATAGACTTGCGCTCAGGTCTCCGCTTGTTGTGTCTGGTTAGCAGTGGAGAGTCCACCCGCTTCCTCGGTGGATCTGTAAAAAAATCAATGACAACCCATGAGTCAACTCAGGATATGAGTTTAGCAATGTGGTGAATCACATGAATTAATGATTTAAATTAGGGGAGATAAAGCACATTACCAATCTCATTACGTGGAGGCAGGTTCTGGTCCTCTTGGCTGGGATACCTCTCTTTACGATCCAGCAGGAGGAAGTAGATCATCTTCTCCTGGTTGTCACTAGAGTGGAGAGTTTGGAAAACTGTAAGCTGTAGGATAGATGAATCTAAACTCTGGGCTAGACAGAAAGCAGGCCCAGCATCAGTTCTTCATACAAACCGATTGGTGGTACAAAGAAAAACCTACATTTGTTGATGTTGAACGACACACATGTAATTCTCATTTAAGTGTGTGTGTGTGTTTGCTTTTCAAAAGTTTTGCTAGCACATTTATAGCATTTACAGAAACATTTATATTACATGTACATTTAGAGCATTTGGCAGATGCCCCTTTATGGATTCTCTATTGATAAATGCATTCTGAGTACAGTTCATTTGGACACAGACTAAGAATACCATCACCTAGGCAAAAAACATAAGACTGGCAGAAAGCTCTATAGACAAATGAGTGCAAATTTGTTCATTCTGGCTGTAACTAAAGAACATCTATAAGACAGAGAACAGGAGAGAAGATGTTAGCAGACGCCTCACCCCCACAGTCAGACATGGAAGTGAAAGCTTAATGGTTTGGGGTTGTTTTAGCACAGGGAGGATGGAGAATTATTCCGGAAAGTGAAAGGAATCCTAAAACAGCATGGCTACAATTCTATACTTCAACACCATGCAATTCTGTCTGGACTGCAGCTCATTGGAACTGACTTCATCATACAACAAGACAATAAGCCAAAGCGAATGTCCAGTGTTATTCAAAGAGCAAACAGTCACCTGGAGTGATATCTATCATGGTATGGCCTGCCCAGTCACTGCACCTAAATCCTATTGACTCACTGGTATTAACTGGATCACAAGAAAGAAATCTCCATTTACAAGGAGACTGGATAAGTATTTCAACTGAAGGTTTGGAGACATGAACGATCCGGATGCTGAGACTGTGTAAAACTGGTATTCAAGCTAAAGGAGGAAATTTTAATGAAAATTAAGGGGAACATCTGAACATTTAGATATTTGTTAGCTCTAAGTAAATCTTCATAGTGTTACATTACCCAGTTTGTTCCATAGAAACAGAAGGAACATGCATGTGTCTCTTAAAAAGTATAAATTACTGTGTTTTCATTTGACAGTAAAGATTTGACAGCAAATTTTAATAAAACTGAACTTTATTCTAATCTAAAACTTGTCTAATATCAAGGCTTGTCAAATCCATTTTGGGGGACAGAGAGACATTTAGCGAAACGACTACTAATTTATTAAAAACAGCTTTACATTGATGTTGGAATAAAAAAAAATTAAGGGAAAATTTATTTTACCAAACACTGAAAATGTAGGTCTTGGGTGAGTAGCTCAAATAATTAAAATGGAATGATTGTACTAAAATACATTTTTCTGTAATTACAAATAGTTTGATATTGGGGTGAAATTGACTGGGTGTAATATTTAAAGTTCAAGAAATGGATCAGGGAACACAGATCTCCAGGCTTTAAAGGCCAAAACACTTGTAAAAAACTTGTTGTTTTTTTTCTTCCCTTGTAGCCCGGTATGAAATTATGTGCTCAGTGTGGGAACACAGTTCAGACAGACGGAGTGTGTGAATAAGGGGAGACAGTAATCACAGTCGGGTTCGATCCCGCCAGATCTGTCCATCATCCACGTTAGAACGATGGGTGTGTACAGTGTGGTACTTGTGAGAGGGAAATGAGGGATGAAAGGTACTCTGGGTTTAATCGCCGTGAGAAACAGGGCCATAAAACATTTCTCTGCTCTTGTTATGGCGTCCCAAAGCAAATATTGTATGGGGGGGAGCTTGTCTGAGATTTAGAAAAGAGTTAGTGCCAGACGGGAGCCTAGACACAAATAAGCTAGGAATTTATTCCTATTTTTTTCCCCCAATCTAATCTCCATCTACCATATACACTTGAGAGGCAAAATTATTGGGATGCCTGACTTTTTCAGCCATATGTAGTTCTTTCTCAGATTGTTACCACAAAAAAGGAGGCACACAATTGTCCTTGGATGTGGTAGAATGAAATTCTCCCTTCACTTAAACCAGGAGACCCAAACCTGTTCCAGCAAGATGATGCCCCTGTGCACAAAACCAGCTTAATGAAAATATTTTCCACACTAGTTAGAGTGGAAGATCTCCTGCTATAGAGCTCTGATCTTAACCCTATCAAACGCCTTTGTGAGGGATGTGCACCCCTGGAGCACAGAAGGTTAAGGGCCATGTTTAAGGGCCCCGAGAGTGGCATCTTGGCAATACCGGGTCTTGAACCCCTGACCTTTTGATTAAGCACCCAGAGCCTTAATCACTGAGCTCCCACTTCCACTAGATGGAAAGATCAGTCAGATGTCGTCTGTAAAGACAGGTCTATTAGAGACTTCTCTACAAAGCGAAAGAAGGACAGGGACGTCTCAAAGAGCTGGTATATAGATAAGCTCATAAAACCTCAGGCCTGCCGCTATGAAAGACAGAGATGGGGTGAAAGAGAGAGATATGGGATCTATGAGAGACGGATAAAGAGAGAGAGAATAAAGAGTGACAGACAAACAAAAACAAATAGAAAAAGATCCAGAAACTATGTAACGTTAATAACGTTTTTCGCCTCATATCTACTGCTCATGGTTGCATACTCTATGACTACAAACGGTAGGCCTCAAGAGACTGGGAATAAAATAGTCATGCAAAACATGATGAGGCTGATGGGTAGAGAAGTTCTGCATCCACTGAAACTACCATGATACATAACATTTACTTCTCATGCACACCATCATAAGACTAAACGATACTACAAGCAAGACAGGAGTTTGTGATTTGATTTAATATTGTATTGCTGGTGTAACATGGCATAAAACCACCCTAAAGACCGGAAGGGCTGGGAATGCTGTCTGTACACACACAGCATGATTCCTGACCATTACATCGTGTTTTTGTGTTACTCACTCATCAGACAGCAGGTCTTTCATAAGTTTGTTCTTGTCCCGGAAGCAGCCGAGAGAGTGCATGCTCTCTAGGACGTCCGGGTCGATGTCTTCAGCCGAGGGAAGCATGCGGATCGCGACCTTCCGTGGAACCGGCTGCTCGGGCTCGGGCTCGTTCTTTCCCCCTCTTCAAATGAACAAATGAAGGTAAAAATAAAAAAAGGGGGGGGGGGGGGGTCATAGTTTAGTACGAAAAAAAAAAAAAAAGAGGGGGGGGGGGGGGGGGTTAATTATTAGTCACATGTACATTACAGCAGAATCACATATGATCCAATGCCTCTGGAGCACAAAGGGGTAAGGGCCTTGCTCAAGGGCACAAGAGTGGCAGCTTGATGATACAGGGGGCTTGAACTCCAGACCTTCAGATCAGTAACCCAAGCTACACGAGAGCTACAGCATCACTGCCCTTTTCTGTGCCCCAAAAGGAAATGAGGATGGGATGAACAGCGTTAATAAGCATTACACCAAAAAAAAATCCTGTACCATATTAATACATATCGTCTCACTCCATTGTATTTCTATTCTTTTTTTTCAGTAGTCCATCATGCCCGGTCTCTTGGTGTGTTTGTTGAAAGCATCCGGAAGCATGAGGATAAATAAAGTTAAGGGAAGACTAATGGACATATGAGAAATGAATGTGCTTTTTTTGGAGTTGCATCAGCTTAGCGAGCATCTGCGGTCTTTAATAAAGCTCTGAACCAGCAGGAGGCAGAGGCACGCACTGAGCCGCATGGAGCTTACGGCTGTCCCCGAGACACACGTGAGCAAGAAGGCGAACAAAGGCATTTTCTTTTTTTTTGTTATTAAACCTTCAAACACGGTTAATCGCAGCAGCCTACATGTTTGCAGTTGCATACAGAGAAATGGCACTTTAAGTAGTTAAATCTAATAGAAAGTAATATATTTTATATGCTGAAACATCTTATAAGAATTTAAACTTCTAAACGAGAGAAAGTAAATAGTATTTTAACCAAAATTATGTTTTAAAAAAAAGCTGACTCTGCGATAAAAATCAGTTATTGTGGTGGTTCTGAGTTATACTGTAGTTCCTGCACATCTCTGCTACTTTGATAAAACTATTTTTTTTGGACAAATGTATTGGGACACAGTTTTTTCTCAAACCCGTACCACAAATTTCTATTTCCCGTCACTTGAACTTGGAGATCCGAACTTGTTCCAGCATGACAATAGCCAATAGCATGGGTTGGAATAGAAGATCTCCTGGTATAGGTCTCTGATTCTCAACCCTAAATTTACTAATGTGACTACATGAGCACAAATTTCCACAAGCATTCTCCTAAATCTAGTGTAACATCTTCCCAGAAAAGTGGAAATTATTTTAACTGTAAATGCAAACCCAATGTGCAGATGTACACAAGCTTTTGTATAGATTAAACAAATTGCAGATGAACACTGACATTTTCCCAGAATAATATGATCATGAAAAGATAAATATCCTGATTTTATTGTATCCCAGGTTTAAACCAAAAGTTAGCAGGAATTAAATTAATGAAATGTATTGGATTTTGAAAACCATTTCTGTTTCCTTTTCCTTTTTGTGTTTGTTGTTTGCAGTTGTTGTTTACAGCGAACGCTCATTGTGCATCACTCCATTGGCTCCATTGTAACTAATGGGTATTAAACGAGGTTGCACTGGTGCCAAACAACTGCCCCTTTTCCCTGCGGCATCCTGTAAATGTGTATACACACTGTACACAGACCAGGCTTAACATTATGACGTTATAACACTGACAGGTGAAGTGAAAATCACTGATTATCTCTTCATCCTGGCACCTGTTAGTGGGTGGGATGTACAGTATTAGGCAGCAAGTGACCATTTTGGGAACACCAGGGACCTTTTCCTTGCCACAATCACCACCGGCTTGCTCATGAGGGACAAACTTACAATTATAAGGAACATTCCTATTCATTCTTTAATTCCGAATTATCTCTGTAAAGCTGCTTTGAGACGATATCCATTGTTGAAAGCGCTATAAAAAATACAAATGAATTGAATTGCATTTTGACCTCAAAATTGACGTGTAAGAAGCAGGAAAAATGGGCAAATTGTGACGTCTAGACGACTGAGTGAGGGCATCTCCAAAACTCCAGCCCTTGTGGGTGTTCCCAGTCTGCAGTGGTCAGTCTCTATCAAAAGTGTTCCAAGGAAGGAACAATGGTGAGTTGAGGGCCATTAATGCACGTGACGAGCGAAGGCTGGTCCGTGTGGTCCGATCCAACAGACGAGTTCCTGTAGCTGTTAGGCAGGTGGTCATAATGTTATGCCTGATCAATGTGTATATACACAATGTTTCACACCGACAGTGTCATGTCGGGTTTTACATCTGTCAGATTTTACATGATCGATGCTGAAGAAACACAAAACCAAATCAGCATGCAGAACTGCAATCCCTAACTTAATTTTTTTCAACCTCCACCTCCACTCACAAAACAAACACAGAAAGGAAAAATGAATGATTTTAAAGCTCCAATATGCAATTTCCATAATTTTAATCCATGCAAAAAAAGTTTATGGTTGCTCCATACAGGATACAATAAAATCATGATATTTACCGTATTTATGATAATATTATACTTTAAAAATGTCAAACTGCTCAAGTGCAAACTAGCGAGACAGCATATCAAATCTGATTTGCCTTTTTGAGTATAATGTCACGCTAAATGCTATAAAAAACACACAGGATCTCTGGAAATATGTAGTGAAAGTGCCATGGGCCATGTATTTAAAACCTTTTTTTTGTTTTGGATTTACACGCTTTTAATAGAAACACAAACACACAAACACACACACACAAACAGAGTACAAGCAAAGATTGATTCATACTCACATGTACCATGTGTGCTTCTGTATCTGTTCTAACTGTAATACAAGAAAAGACCATTAGAATTAAAGGAAATCCAAATTCCACTAATATCATTTAATCATATACTGTAACTGAAACAACAGAATTGCCATTTGCATAAAAAAAAAACTATGAACACTATGAGATAAGTCATTTGACGTTTTTGAGCTTCGTCTCCTGCTGGTCAAGTCTAATTTCCTCCATCAGTATCCCAGCCTGTGATCTTCAGGGTTGAACTAAAGACACTACAACGACACCGAGCGTGTCTACTCATCCTCTAATTAGACTGCAGGACGACATCGAGCTCAAAAGGGTCATCGCTGCGTTCTGTGTCAGCCGAGAACGACTTTAATGACACAGAGTTCTAAATAAATCTCATCCTCGAATATAATCCGCTAGAGATGAGTGATAAAGCGAGGGGTTTGCTCGCATTCTGGGGATGTCCTACGAGATGATTAGGGAACAACAGGAGTCTGATGAGGTATCAGTGGCACCATAACTCATCGCCTCATCTGCTTGATCAGGGCACATTATGGAAATGCTGCGCTATCGCTGCGAACACATTGTAGAGCGTGTGGCAGGGAAGTGCACTCGGGGATCAAGCAACCCTCCCCCCCAAGTGCTGAATCTCAGTCAGGGCTCTGCCCTCGGATTTACCAGGGAAAGGGAAAGAGCAGGAATGAGGTCGTGCTGTGCCATGAATTTTGAGCATGCTGAAATGTTGACCCTGTAAACTCCCACTCATATAAGACAACATTTATTAAGTAAAAATGCATTTGATGGAAGTAGAAATGAACACTTTCACTCAAAAAAATAACTTTTATGTGGAAATTTGAATACTAAAATTCTATGAATCGAATTCCAAAAATTCACACAAAAGAAGAAAGCAGTCGATTCTCTTTATATATAAAACATTTCCAGATCCAAATAAAAATGTTTTTTTAATTTAATTACAATACCCTACCTACCTACCTACCTACCTACCTACCTACCTACCTACCTACCTACCTACCTACCTACCTACCTACCTACCTCTGTCTGTCTGTCTGTCTGTCTGTCTGTCTGTCTGTCTGTCTGTCTGTCTATCTATCTATCTATCTATCTATCTATCTATCTATCTATCTATCTATCTATCTATCTATCTAAAGACACTACTGTTTTTTTTACTGGTCCCTGCCCGGCAAAAGGTACTGGTTCCAGCCTGGTGCTGTTTATACTCTCGCTTCACCTACAAGTCGTTATTTTAGACTCCAAAGAGAAGTCTGCCTGTGAAACTAAAAAAACAAAAAGCAGAGAGAGCATTTAGTTTTCCTCCTGGATACAACACTGACACTGCGCCATTATTTCTGATCAGTCAGATGTCGTCTGTAAAGACAGATCTATTAGATACTCTTCCAGAAAGTGAAAAACAGGGACGTCTCAAAAAGCTGGTATTGAGATAAGCTCATAAACCCTTGGACCTGCTGCTATGAGACAGATAGACAGACAGACAGACAGACAGACAGACAGACAGACAGACAGACAGACAGACAGTTTTGGAAGATTCTTGAGCTTCAAAGGCTGAAGTCTGAATGAATCTCCAGAATTCTATGCAACTATTGACATCATATACATCCTATTTTTCCAGTGCACGTTAGTTTGTACCAAACCATACAAATAATCACGATAATCAGGAGAAGCCTTCATAGAAGCATTTCGATTTGCCGTAACCCAAATCGGGACTTGTGCAAGTGAATATGGTAAGATAATATTTAATAATACATATATAAAATAAACAAGCAAACAAACAAACAAACATAAACAAATTAAATACATAAATACAAAAAAAAACTTAACTAATTTACTGGAGCACATTTTTTTTTAACTTACTGATGCAACCCTAAGAAATGAAATTAAAAAGAGGAAAATCTAATAATAAATATTTTATTTGGTCACATGCACAACCATAGACATGACTATGTGCAGTGAATTAGAATAGAATTAAACACATTTAATAAAAACGTATTAAATAAACAATAATCTAAGCAGGATATATATTGTGTGACGATAAAAATAGAATTGCAACAAATAATTAAAATAGAAAAAAAAAATTATCGTTAAAGAAATGATATAAGAAATAAATAGTTGGGCAGCAGGAGCAAGTTTCATCATTCATAAAATTAGCTTTTAAAAAGCAAAAATAAGGAGGAAAAAACCCTCATTTCAACCCACCAAGCAACCCCCCCTTTCCAATAAATAAATAAATAAATTAATTAATTAATTAATTAATTAAAAAATATAAGAAATTGTAAAATAAATAATGTAAAAGAAACAACAATGTAAAATAAATAAATAAATAAATAAATAAAAATGAGAAAATGTAAAATAAATAATGTAAAATAAACAATAATGTAAAATAAATTAATACAAACATAAATAAATAAATAAATAAATAAATAAATAAATAAAACACATGCATATATTTCAGTATCTCAAAACAGGACTGGAGTTTTTAAAGTTTCTCAGGCAACATGACTGACCGACACCTGTAAGATTGGATCGATTGTATGTTGGTGGTTTTCATGAGTTGTAATTTTATTATTTACAGATCCTGAGGTACAACTAAGACCAGAAAACAGAGTGTTATCAGTAATACGGAGTTTTCGGATGTGACAAAGCAGAGATTTAGTACTGAACTAACCGTAAGCCTTTTGGCTGCGTCCACTTCGATCATTCCCCTCAGCAAGTTCTGGCAGTCAGGAGGGATAAAGTGAGGCATATGGAACACTCCCAGCTTTACCTTCTCCAGGAGATTCCTCAGGTTGTCGTCATCAAATGGCAGCGCACCCTGACACACAAACACACACGGTATCGCAAAGGATGCAAAAAAAACTAATACTCACAACACATATATTGTGCACAAAGGAAACCACATACATGATGCAGGAGGGACAGAGACATTTATCAAAGAACTCAGACTCGATCAGCGAATGGAGACGTGGTGATAATTAACCTCGCTTCATGCTGAGTTCGACTCATCTTCTTTATTTCCACACTGCCCCTGACCCTACACAGCCTGCTGCTTTTGTCAAATGATGTGAATGACACCAAGATGTCGGGCGTGACAGGCGTCTGGGCCGTGTTACAGACGATGTAATCAGACAAAAGCTAGCGGCCACTGTCACTAAAACAAAACGCAGATGACTGAGAGGGATTAAAAAAAGAACAAAGCGATTCTCTTTCCGAAGCGAAACCTTAAAGCAAAAACATCAGTCATTAACTTCAAGACAAAAAGAGCTTTTCAGATGATTAAGATCATAAGGCTTGAAAACGTGAAATCTCCCAATTATCGTTCAGTGTTCACGTTGGAATACACGCTCGATGTTTCACCATATACATTTCTGAATCCACCCTGTATGATACAGTTTCGAACGAGGGACCCCCGAAGCTACCCTGTGTGCCACCATGCCGTACCACCAGTGTCGCAAAACATCACAAACGGTGTTTTGACCTTTTAAAAAGTGCTCGTCCTCTCCCAAACATTTAACAGCAGATTTTTCTCCACTATCCAAACCAAAAAAAAAAAAGAATTGCTTGACTTGCTTGAATTGTTGCCATGGAGACCAAATTAGCCACCTCCATTCGTTCCAGAGCGACAGCCTGAACCTTAATGCTTGCGCTGAACAGTTTTTTTTTTGTCCCAAAAAAAAAAAGCACAAAGGTTCCAATTTAGGCAGTGCGTCTCTAAAAACCCACAGGAACAGACGGAAGTGAAAACTTTCGTTTATATGCATCATTAATTTAATCAGAGGGGATATCCTCGTGCTGATCTCTCTCTCCTGCTGACATCGCGGAGGATCTTTCATTTTCTAATTAACACTTTTTTTTTTTTTGATGAGTAAAGAAATCTTTGGGAAAACTTCGAAGGGAAGTGAGACTGAAAAGTGAACAGCACCCTACCACTAAAAGTGCAAAGAGGATGACTCCACAACTCCAAACATCTGCTTTTCTGCCATCATACTTCTCGCCCTGTCAGAGAGAAGGAGAAAGAGAAAGCGATTAAAGAGCGAGCTGTGTTTCAGAGGTACTTTAGAAGTGATGGTTTTGAGAGCACACTTACCCTGATCACCTCTGGGCAGGCGTAGTGAGGAGATCTGAAGGAGAGAAGAATAGAGGATGAGGGACAGTGAAATACTTAATTTGCATTAGTACGCCATTTTTGTAGCACAAGGTCTGTGAAAAATGTGTGCACAGCTGAAATTCCCACAGGGCCAACAAAGAATGAAGTCTTTGTAAAGAAGATAGAAAACACGGTGTATAGTTTTGTTTTTGCATGTTTACAGTAATATCGAAATGTCCAGATGTTCCACTTTACTTTCATTGAAAAATCCTTCGTTAGCAAAAATACTTTGCCATGTCTAATGAAGGTGGTATTCATAAAAGGGAGATTTATCATGATCTAGTTTATCCCAGAGCAGTTCAATATGATTTAGGTGCGGAAAAAGGCCAGGTCATTCCATAATTGATATCACTGATGACGACTGACTGCTCTCTAAATAACGCTTACAGAGCATAAATGTTGTCTTGTTGTATGGTGAAGTCCTTGAGTTAGTCACAGGAACTGCAAGTATGAAATGGTAGCCATGTTGCTTCAGGATTCCTTTCAGGATTCTGGAATGTCTCCAACTTTCCCTGCTCCAAAACAACCATTAAGTTTTAACCTCCATGTTTGAATGTGGAGGTGAGGCAGTCTGCCAACATCTCTCCTGTTTTCCATCTTACAAAGTTCATCTAAACTCATTTGTCCCTAAAACCTTTAGAACCATTACAATATATTCACATACATACTGTATACATATCTCCCCATCCCAATTAGGCATAACATTATGACCACCTCCCTAATATCGTGTTGGTCCCCTTTTTTCTGTCAAAACAGTTCTGACCTGTCGAGCATTAACACCATTAACTTCTTCAGCAGTTTGAGCTACAGGATCTCGTCTGTTAGATCGGACCACATGGACCAGCCTTCGCTCCCCAGGTGCATCAATGAGCCTCTTCCACCCGTGACCCTGTCGCACACCACTGTTCCTTCCTTAGAGCACTTTTGATAGATACTGAGCACTGCAGACCAGAACATCCCACAAGACCTGAAGTTTTGGAAATGCTCTGACCCAGTCGTCTAGACATCACAATTTAGCCCTCGTCAAACTCACTCAAATCCTTACGCTCGACCATTTTTCCTGCTTCTAACACGTCACTTTGAGGACAAAATGTTCACTGCTGTCTAAAATATCCCACCCACTAACAGGTAAGGAGATGATGAAGAGATAATCAGTGTTCTTTACTTTACCGCTCATAATGCTATAATGTTATAATGTAATGCCTGATCAGTGTTCATACACAGTATATGTACATAAGCTTTGACTAAAAGACAGCTTGAAATGTTTGCTGAAAATCCAGGCGTAATTTTATACTATATTTACAATATTCATTACGATGACAAACTACAAGGCAATATGTATAACCAAATTTATTCTACGCTCTCGTTGTGATGTTAATATGTTCGTCCCAGGCGCCGGCTCACCGGCCGCCACTCTGCCGCTCCTCCACGACACTGCTGAATGATCCAATAATGTAACATTAGATTTTAATGACATCCTGCTGGAGGTCTGTAACACCGCAGCCCAATAACTGTCAGAATTGTTTAACATATTTATGAGTAATGACCCGGACGCTTGGGTTGCTTGACAGAGCTGTCAGATGCAGCCACTAGCGCGCTCGCACCGACGGAAGGATGTTGAAGAGTTTTCCTCAGTAAACAGGGGATACCTGTTTGCGAAATGTCTTATAGCATTATGCAAATGCATGCAAATTAAACCAATTTGCAGCATGCAAATAGTGGCATGTCGAGAAAACTATCCTAATTAAAATTCTTCATATATATATATATATA
>MU551534.1:8257527-8265027 GCA_024362625.1 Silurus asotus
ATAATAATAATAATAATAATAATAATAATAATGTTCTTTAACATTTAGGGAAGGAGTCTCCAGTGTCAGCATCCTGACATTTGCTTTTGTAGATTTGTCCAGATCAAAAGCACAAGGAACAAAACAGAGCCTGGTAATACAGTTACAGTTTCCAGCTTCTATAATGTAAGTCATAAGAAAAACTAACATGTCTCACAACATTAACTGTTACTATAAGCGTTAATTGTGTGTAATAAGCTTCTAAATGTGTTAACAATAACTGTGCTTCATGGCAGGCTGCATCATTATTTTCCTATAACAACATGCCCTGCTGTGTTTTATTCCTTAAACAAAAATGATTGAATGTGAAGGCATCAAATTCCTCACCATTGTGTACTGCTAAGCGTTTTACAAATTGGATCTAATGCCTGTGGTATTAAAAACAGCCTCGGTCAATTATTAATCATAATGTAGTCATTTCTGCAGGTATTTTAGTGTTGACAGCTTTCAACTCTACAGTCAAATATGACGTAAAAAAGCTGCCTTTAATGACAGCTGTGTACTGAAATGAACTTAGATTTACATATATTGTACAAATGATGATGCCTTTAACCAGAGCAACAATAACTTAATTTATACAACCGAGCAGTTAAGAGGTGCTGCTGGTGGGATTTGAGCTCACAACCTTCTGATCAGAAGCCCAACATCTTAACCACAAAGCTTTCACTTCCAAACAAAAGAGTTTGAACTTCACAACCTGCAGCAGCTGTTGTGTGTGCTTTCAAAATCGATGTTTACAAAAAAAAAAAAAAAAAAAAAAAGAGAGAGAGAGAAAAAAACACAACGCAAGCTTTTATTGCAAGGTTCTGGCAGCCCATCATCTGCTCTATCAGACTGAGATGGCAAGATAAAGCCAAATGAAGGCGGGTTGTTTTTTGGTTGTGCAGCTCTGATATTACCAGCGAGAGATGTGTGTGTGTGTGTGTGTGTATGTGCAGGTGATATCATGGTCACGTGGCCATATATTAGATTTAAACCCATTCCAAGGTTTCTAATGAAAGCAGCTCGGATCTGATCTGAGAGAATTTACACGGCAATAATGGATCAGATCTGCTTCACAGATCACAGAAGTCAAATCAAAGCCGAGTTGGGCTGCTTTAATGTAGTGGACCCAGGAATGGAATAATACTAGAAATAATATATTACATTCGTGAAACAAGGGTTTTTTTCTGCTTTGACCCAGTCTAGGGATTTCACTGCGCTAATTTAACCCAGAATTCTATAAAAAAAGAATTTACATTTATGACATTTGGCAGAGGCCCAGAGTGATCCAGAGTGACATGTATCTCATCTCATATGAGCAGCTGGGGGATTAAGGCCCTTGCTCAGGGGCCCAAGAGGGGCAAGATTGGTGTGGATGGGATTTGAATTTATGACCTTCAAATCCAATCCTTAAGTCCAATGCCTTAACCATAACTAATAAAGGTTTCAATGCATTATATATCTAAACAATTAACAGTTATTTACATGCTTATTAGCGAACCATAATTAGTACATAATTAGTTTGTTGACCCTGTTTCTTCTATGGCTGATCAACTCTTCTGCTTTGGGAAGAAATTCTCTTAGAAGGTCCCACAATACCAAGATGTGGATCAGTATGTGGATTAGTTACAGAACGCTGACTTGTTTATAAGAATCACAGAAGCATCTAAGAAAACAACAAAGGTACTATTTCCATAGTTAAATAAATAGTTTGTTAAAATATTTCACCAATGTAAGAATCGATCCTCTGGCCAGGACAAAGCCGGTATCCAAAATATCGATACGTCCCTAACGCTCGGCTTTGTGCTAAACTGAATTGTTCTTACCAGCATCACGCTTATACCTGAGAGAGAAGTCGAAAGCTTTGTTTATGTCGTTATCGATTTCATGAGCTCACTAATCCACCAGCTTTGCTAACACACGACACAAAAACGTGATAAATACTACATAACTTGAGGCCCCATGCTAGTCCTGGGCTGTTCTGCTAATAACAACAGCACTTATCGCTTCACGTATCTAGCAGAGCGCCCATGAGGACTCGAATTAAAAACGGGGGTCAAATGAGAAACGTGAATAAAGTGGATGGAAAATAGACTGCGTGAAACAAGCATGTGTGTGGAATAGCCACCATTTTATATTCAACCCAAGTGCATTAGCTGTGGTAAACAGAATACATTTGTGTCAAGCAGAGAGCACACGAGGAGGCTAAAGATGAATGCGTTTAATTAAAAACTGTCATATCTGCGCTTAGAGATGGGCCATGCAGCCATGAGGGGACAATCAATAATCTCAGCACGCTAGTGCAAGCGCAATGCTTTTCCTAGCGCTAGCAGTCGCTATTATGAAAAAAGACGTAGGAATGCAGGGGGAAGGTTTCGGTCACTGAGAAATGACTCTATAACGTGCACAGTACTGACCTATTGTCTCTTCCCCTCGTTCATACTGTATGTCTTGCTCAGCAAAAATGCCATGTCTTTTTTGAGATACTGTTTAATAATTAGCAATAAAAAAAATTTAAAAATTAAATGTGTTTTCAGGCAGGTCATATGGAGAGTGTTATTTAAAACATCTTGGGCCTTCAAGAAAAGCAGCCCTTGTGTATTATCTGCTGTACTTTAATTTTATTGGCCGGAGGATGTCAGATTGCTCCTCACGTCATGTTATCCTGAAAAGCCAAAGCGTCCCGCCTAGATATACAGTTTAATGAGTAGAAATCTTAGACTAGCATCCACTGACAACTCACTGATTCGCTGTTGGCCGATATTTAAAATTTGTTTTTAATTATTATTTTTTATTTTTTTAAAGCTGCCAATATTAGCATAAAAAGATTTTAGCATTATATCGTATTAGCCTGAATGCCCTGTATTGTATAGGTGAGGTGATTAGTAAAGTTTAACCTCCATTCAGCCAGAAGGAACTACATTCGGACCAGAATCGGATCAGAATCAGCAAGTACAGTACAGAGCTAGCTTTTTTTTCCTCATAACCATCACTTTAGTGAACTCTACACCGCTAGGCCACTGATGGTGTTTATGGTTTTATGGTGCAGGGCGAAAAAATTCAAATCATCTGTTGTTTATAAGGTCTTGGAATTATTCCAGTACAACCGCAGATGAGCACATGACATATTACACCAGATGAAAATGGAAAAGCTATGCGTGCACATCTAAGTACATCTTCACGGCTTTCATAAGGATTAAGAAGCTAAGTGTGTTGCCAGGTGTTGCAGAATCAAGTGTCTCAATTAACTAAAATCCAATTTGTAATATTTTGTTGGAATAAAACCTTTAGGTGTGTGTGAACATCACGGCAAGGAGTAAAGACATGAGCGGCAGTCTCAGAGAAGAAACTGTTGCTGCACATCGATCACTCAGTTCAGTACAGTGATTATTTTTTTTTTTTTTTTTTTCAAAGCTGCCAATATTAGCATAAAAAGATTTTAGCATTATATCGTATTAGCCTAAATGCCCTGTATTGTATAGGTGAGGTGATTAGTAAAGTTCAACCTCCATTCAGCCAGAAGGAACTACATTCGGACCAGAATCGGATCAGAATCAGCAAGTACAGTACAGAGCTAGCTTTTTTTTCCTCATAACCATCACTTTAGTGAACTCTACACCGCTAGGCCACTGATGGTGTTTATGGTTTTATGGTGCAGGGCGAAAAAATTCAAATCATCTGTTGTTTATAAGGTCTTGGAATTATTCCAGTACAACCGCAGATGAGCACATGACATATTACACCAGATGAAAATGGAAAAGCTATGCGTGCACATCTAAGTACATCTTCACGGCTTTCATAAGGATTAAGAAGCTAAGTGTGTTGCCAGGTGTTGCAGAATCAAGTGTCTCAATTAACTAAAATCCAATTTGTAATATTTTGTTGGAATAAAACCTTTAGGTGTGTGTGAACATCACGGCAAGGAGTAAAGACATGAGCGGCAGTCTCAGAGAAGAAACTGTTGCTGCATATCGAACACTCAGTTCAGTACAGTGATTAAAAAGTGGAAAAGTCAGACTTTTTCCACATTTCTTTATCTAACAGAAGACTTTATGTAAGACCGAGAACAAAAGAGAAACATGGAGGTGGCAGTTTAATGGTTTGGGGTTGTTTTGGAGCAGGGAAGGTTGGAGACTTATTCCGGAAAGTAAAAGGAATCTTGAACCCACATGGCTCCAATTCCATACTTTGGCTCACACCATGCAATTCTTTCTAGCCTGTGACTAATCAGAACTGACTTAACCACACAAGACAATGCGTACGTCTAAGCACTGTAAGCATTATTTAGAAATCAAACTGTTGGCCAGAGTGTTATCTATGATAGGTACACTAATTCCCTAAAAGAAGGTATTTACGTCACTTGGTCTTTAGATTTGATCTTTATATCTCTGTGAAATACCAACAGCAAGCAATCACTAGTATGGATTGTTTTGTCTTGGAGACTCCAAAAGTGTGACTCACCCACAGCTGGTTTCCAAGAGACTGTCTCCAACCTGCAGAGACGCCATTCCAAAGTCTGCTATTCTGATGTTGTTCTTCTCATCCAACAGCAGGTTCTCTGGCTTCAGGTCTCTGTGGCTGAACAAAAGAGGCAGAATGTTTTACAAAAGGATTCTGGAACATGTGGAGATCTCAGCGAAATTACTGGATGAAAATACGCATTGTGATTAGAGGAGATTTGATTACATGTTAAATTACAGTGTTGCTGTTTTGTTCACCTGTTTATTATACTTTTATGTCAGATTTGTGACCAGATTAGTCTGAATGTACACGATGTCTGATCTTTTGTGTACTTGTATTGTATTATTTGGTGTTTGCTGACGTCAGGACTTTAATTATAAGGACAGGGGTTCCAGTCACTAGGTTGAAGGTTCTCACAGGGTCCAAACAACTAACTCAGTGCTCAGAGTCCGATTTATCATTGAACTAATTAATTTACGAATAGCATACAGTACAATGGTGGGACTTAACACAAATGTTCATAAGCACACTCCAAAATCTAGTGGAACATCTTCCCAGAAGGGGGAAGGATGTTATGAGTAAATTGGGACTAAATGTGGAATTTGATGCTCAAAAAGCACATACCATACATATGACCAGGTGTCTGCAAACTTCTGGCAATATAGTGTGTATTACTCGCTCTAAAGTCACCCGCAGTTTCAGTTCAGGGCATTTTTGACACCCTAGATGAGATTCCTCTTGTTACTTCCCCAATGGCTGTGCCCTCCCACCACAATGCTCCACCCCCTTTACCATATAAACCTTTCGCAAACCTTACAAAAACATTTTTCAAACACTTTCAATAATTTAATTATGTAAACATATACTGTAATACATATTTAATTTCCGCAGAAAAACAGGTAAATCATTTAAATGAGTGAGGGCGGCAGCGAGGCAGGGGTGCTCACTGGCGCCCCCTCCCTGAATTTAGAATTCATCTTAAATTAAAAATAAATGTAATTATTAAAATAATCCAAATCATCACTGTATTTACCAGATAAAATCTATAAAGATTGTTTCTTATAGCTTTCCACTCATAATTATTCATAAACTCAGGATGGTACTTACTCTCCATGTCTTCAGGCTGCTTAAAAAGCATAAAAGCCTGAATCCATCGCTTAAATTCACCTGCTGCGTTCCAAAAGAGCCTGATCAAATGACACAGCCATGATCGAACCATGTTTTGCATTCTCTCTGAAGCAGCTACCTCAGCTGGACGCTAGCCATTCTACTTTCACTTGACTATTAGGCCTGACCATGGAGAAACACAAAGCCTGTCACTGTGCCTAGCCTGCTGGGAGGCTGGCAGGTAGAAAATGGTGAGCAAGTCTCACACACAATTTCATCCCAAAAAAATGCCAAAAAAGGGGTAGAGGGAATGATTGGAAGCGTTTGGAAGGCAACTCAATTCCAATCATTTCAATCCCGAGTAATCAACTGCTCGTCAGAAAAGTGGAAGACCTAAACCAGGTCTGCAATGTATTTGCTTTTCTTTAAAGATTTCTTTGTTCTAACCAAACCAGAACACACGTGTACATAATCGACTGTTAGAAAAGTCAGTGAGGTTTTCAGTGGACAGAAACACGTGTCAAGCAGACTCCTCTGATTAGTTGGAGATGAACAATCGATACGGAGTTGTTCAAGAAATTCAGGATCGAAAGACTGATTGCACAAGAGTGAGTTGCAGGAAACACTACACAGGATTGAGGGTTTACTTTAAATGTTGCGTCATGATGCGATTACCAAACGGTTCCACTTTCCCACTGGCGACACTTTAGTGGTTTCTGAGGCGTTCACTTGACCTGCCCTTCCCCTCATATTAACTTTCCCTCCCCCTAGCTACCCTCTGAGAAAAAAGCTGAGGAAGATGGATGGTCATTCCCTCCCTTTCCCTGACCAACACTAACACAGAACCAATAAAGACATCCTTGAGGAGAGGACACGCTCTCTGTAAGCAAGGCTGCTGTTAGGCCCGGGACTCCTGTCATAAACCCTCTCTGGCCAAAAGAGCAATTTCAGGCCTGCAATCATATATATATTAAATAATATATATAATATTTATCCTTTTTATTTTATAAATATCATTGAATCAAATTAATGCAATACACTTTTGTATTGATTAAATTAGGTATTTAATTATATTGGAACAAATTTAATGGATTAAATCAAACGAAAATAAATGGAAAAATGTTATTAAATAGTTTGCATTTTATGTCTATGTAAATGTATAAATGTGTCTGTGTTTTACATTTAATATAAAATTTTCTGAAGATATGATCCACTTATTATTTATATTTATTATATATATTTTCAGCATACTTTAACACATATTTTCATAAATCCTGATCATTTAAAACACGATCCGAAGAGCTTTTTCCGACGTGCCATCATCCAAACACGCAGAAAAACTAGGTGAGTAAAATAAGGTGATACTGGAGTAACTGTACCTCTTAAAACTTTTGTAGATAGGAAGATAACACAGCTGCTTGTAAAATAGCGGAGAGTACAGGCTCAACCGGTAGCAGGAAAAGTGTGCGTCCCAAGTCATTTTACATTTTATATTAAACGCAACAAAGAAAACTGTAACCCGCAAGTAACCTGGAGCTTGTGTGCCACAGTGATAAACAAGCACATGGAAAGAAAAAACACTGGAGTCAAGGATGAGGGTGAAACATCAGTACGGAGAGCAAAAATAGTATAATCCTCATCATGTGAAAAAAGTAGTTTAATGGAGTGCTATTGTGTAAACTGTTTGTTTGTAACTTCGGGAAAGTCGCACTGAATCTGTGCCAAATTAAAGATAGATAAATTATTCAGGGTTTAACTAAAGCAAAAAATCTAATAAACAAAAATTATATATATATATATCTCAGAATAATCAATTCATCGAGAAAAATAAATAAATAAATAATCGTCCGATTAATCAATTATCGAAAAAATTGTTATTTGTAGCCCTTGTCTGTCATCTGTCTTCATGTC
>MU551534.1:8267527-8297190 GCA_024362625.1 Silurus asotus
TAGGGGCATCATCATGCTAGAACAGGTTTAGATCTCCTAGTTCGAGTGAATGGAAAATTCAATGCTAAAACATCCAAAGACATCGGATATCTCCAACTTTGTGCTAACAGCTTGCTGAAGAACCACATATGGCTGGAAAAAGCCAGGTGTCTCCAACACATTTGTCCCAATAATGTACTTGTATACTGTTGTGGTATAGCCTATGTATCTTTCAGAGTATTTTTCGGTTAACATACAACTCTATTCGAATACGGTTAAAAAAAAAAGTCAACGATGGCGAGGAACACAATTTAAAACTGTGTCATATAAACTTGTGAGGAGAAAAGAATTCGATTTGTTAACCATGACACAGATACAGATGTTTGGTGCACTAAAATTATACAGTGACCTTGTTAACCTTCTATAATTAACGTAAAAAGTCACAGCAAAATGATACTTTGTCTTGAAAAGAGCAACACGTGTAAAGTGCTGAGTATGGGATTTAAAGTACACTTACCATATGGAGTGACTGTGACAGAAGTCCAGTGCTGAGATGATCTGTCTGAAAAACTTCCTGGCCTCTTTGGGTGTTAATCTGCCCTTCTTCACCAGGTAGTCGAAAAGCTCCCCACCGGACACGTGCTCTAGAACCAAGTATCTGGCAGAAACACAGGAGTGTGCAGTTTGGCATTTTTTTTTACAGATATCCTGATCCACAGAGACCAAAAAAAGATCTTATTTATACTATTGAGCACTTGAGAGGCTTTTCTTAAGCAACAGCAGCTTGGTGGTGCTGAGACTTGAACCTCACAACCTTCTGTTTAGAAAATCAATATTTTAAACCCTGACTACCACTGTGTTTATAGTGACCCATTTCTGAATTTGTTTTCGTGTGTTTGATTGTCAGTGAAATCATTTCTTCACATATCATATCAAGGTTAGGAAGCTGCATAGGGCCATGATACACATGGAGCACAGAGGGGGCCAACAGTGACAGCTTGGTGATACAGGGGCATGAACCCATGACTTTTCAATCAATAACCTAAAGCCTTACACTGAGCAACAAATGGCCTCAAGTTTCGTGAACTTTGACCCACGAATTCGTATCATATAATGAAGAGAGACCAATAAGAGCTGTTATAATGTCCAATATATTTTTGCAGCAGGTATCAATCTAGTGTGACTGTTTAGGGTTTATCAATGCGTTTTGGACTTATGGTGCTACATTACTCAAAGCTTTCTTCCTTCAGATCAAGTAAATCAGGTTGAAATCGTTGTGCTTCAAGGCAGGCAATGCGAAGTGGCGCAGAACTTGAGATGTGTATTGTTTAGATGCAAATGTGTGTGTGTTTATGGCCAATTTTCCTGTGTTAATGGCGAACACACTTCCTCCTCATATGCCTATTCAAACAGAAGTATGTGCAGAAGCGTAGAGTGCGCTCGCCCGGCGACGCAGAGGGAAACAGACACACAGATCCTCTGATTTATTAGTCGATTAAAGGATTTTCTCATGCGATCACCTGTCAGGGCAATTTAAATTAGGGATGAATTCATACTTGATTTGCGAGCACAAAAAAAACAACATTTTTAGGCAAACATTTTTCACGTCCGCTCGAGCCATCCGTCTGTATCATCAGTATGATATTAAGAAAAAATGAATTCCTTGGCGGTTTCCACGGTGACGCCTTTGATCAATTATTGAAAACAGCATTAGGCCGAACCGACGGAGCTCAACGTCGAGAGAGAGATACCGAGACACAACCTCTGCCACGTCACGTGTCGTGAAACACACATGAAAAAAGATGCGTGTACTTACAAATATTTCTTATTTTCATACACGTCGTGCAGCTTCAGTACGTGAGGGTGTTCTATAAGCTTCAGGATCGCGATTTCCCTCTCGACCTGTGGAGAAAAATGAAGAGAGAAAAAGAGGGAGGAAAATTTTAACCTGTACATACAAGGAGGTAAATATTTACATGTGTCTATTCTAAAAAATATCCAAACTTTGGACCTATAATAAAGCACTAATGACTGTAATACCATCGCATTCTGCTGCTATTTGTAGAAAAAGGCAAAAGATGCAGTTAATGGATATTATCCTGTCTGGTTGTGTCTAATCAGTGCTCCAGCTCTTTCATTAAGAGGCTGAACGTTAATCAGTTCTTGGCAAGCGGATAAATAAAGCAAGAACCAACAACAATGAGAAACATGAGAGAGATTGGGAAAAACTAATATAGTATAATATAATAATATAAAATATAATAATATATTACCATGACTTAAAAACCGAGGTACGTACCAAAACGTCTATCTATCTATCTGTCTGTATAATCAATCAATCTATCTATCTATCTATCTATCTATCTATCTATCTATCTATCTATCTATCTATCTATCTATCTATTGATCTATCTATCTATCTGTTGATCTATCTATCTATCTATCTGTTGATCTATCTATCTATCGATCTATCGATCTATCGATCTATCTATCTATCCATCCATCCATCCATCCATCCATCCATCCATCCATCTGACTGCCTCACCCCCACAGTCAACATTTTTGGATGGAGGGAATCCTAAACAAACATGGCTATCATTCCATACTTTAACTCCATGCAATTGAACTGGACTGCGGCTAATCGTAAACGACCCCCATACAAGGCAATGAGCCAGAGTACGTTAAAGCTCTGTTAGCGTTATTTAGAGAGCAAACAGTAAAGCTGTTCTTCATGCTATGGGAGGATTTTTCAATTAAAATAAAGTGGAACATCTGTACAGTGATATATTTGTTTGGTGAAAATAAACCCTCATATGGTTAAATGACTTTGTTCGTTGCATAAAAACAAAATGAACATGCACATGTGTCTCAAAAACCACAGACGGTATATATATCATAAACCTAAACGGCTGTAGAGAGCTAGTGTCACACTGGAAACAAATTATATTATTTACATCAAAAATTATAAACAGAAAGTTACAAAGCAGTCATAACCCGAGTATGAAGGATTATGGAGGACAAGGAAGAGGATGAGGACAGCAATAATAATAATACATTATTAGACAAGTGAGATACAAAGGGGGTTGTAAAGGGTGTAAAATAATGAATGTTTCCATAATGTTTTATTATTATATTTAATAGGTATATATATAGAGGAGACAGGTTTCCAGGTTTATTCCAGATAAGGACCAAATAAAATAAATTCTTTCAAGTCTGGAAAAAAATAAACTCTTTTTGTTTTGTTTGTGTTGATTTTTGTTGGTTCACTTCAATGAAATAAATGTAGGAGCTTCGGAAATGGAAAGCGTATTCATCAACATGCTCAGGGCTGGAAGTCTGTGTAAAAAGTCTAAAGAAGCCAAGTGACTCCCCTACAGCAGCTGCTCCTTCTCACATCAGTGCTCTCTACAGGCCGCATGTCGATAAGAGTGCAGATACAGGTACCTGGAGTTCATATCAGTGTCTGAACAAAGAGTGTGCATCTACTAGACATGCCAGCTTATCTCTCACACACACACACACACACACACACACACACACACACACACACACCTGCAACTGCTTACCCCAGCCACACATACTTACATGCAAAAACGTACTAGAGATTTGCATAGAGTTCTTATTAAATCTAATCGGTAACAAAGAGTAGAGCAAAAAAAGAGAAATCACATGCTGTACAAATTACATTTCCACCTCCGATGCTCATTTTTTTTCTTTACAACGAACCAACATGGCTACCACTTCATACTCACCACTGGCAATAACACTACGCTTTGGATGAAATACATAAAGCTATGCAACATTCCACTTATTACAAGAGCAAACAGTTGTCTCCAGGATTATCCATCATAGAATGTTCTGCCCAGTCACCGCACCTCAATCCTATTTAACTGCTCTGGGTTAACCTGGATCAGGAACTGGATCAAGAAGAAATCTTCAACTAGTGTAACAGGCTGGAGTGTTTGAGCTGAATGTTCAGAGAAAAAAAATTGGGGACGTTGTAGCTTACAGTTTAAGGCATTGAAATTTGGATTCAAAGATCATGAGATCAAATCGCAGCTATACCAGTTTTCCACTACTGGGCCCTTGAACAAGGCCCCCAACCCCATAGCTGCTCAGATGAGATAAGAATGAGATCATTGTCACTCTGCATGAGGGCGTCTGCCAAAATACTGAAAATGTACATTTCCAGATGCAGAGAGTGTGTAAAGCTGTTCTCTATGCTAAGGGCGTTTGCATCATTTATTGGTCATAGTAAACCTCCATGCTGTTAAATGATCTACTCTGCTGCTTAGAAACAATATAAACATCCATGTGTGTCTCAAAAACTAGACGAGGTGATTCCAAAGCTTTAACAGGCTCTGTATATATTCACTCTTCGCAACGTAAATACATGTGTAACATATAAATGAGAAATTATGCTATTCAAGGATTATACGAGCTGCTTTCATGTACTGGGAATGAAAGTGAGAGCTGGAACGGTTGATTCTGGAACTTTAAACGCACAGCATGGAAGGCTTAGAGCAGGGGTCTCCAATCTTTCCCAGAAAGGGCCGGTGTGGGTGCAGGTTTTCATTCCAACCAAGCAAGTCCACACCAAATCCCACCTGTTCAAATCTAATGATCTTCATTTTCAATGACTATCAGGTGTGACCATTGATTGGTTGGAATGAAAACCTGCACCCACACCGGCCCTTTCTGGAAAAGATTGGAGACCCCTGGCTTAGAGGATCTAAGAGACGGGTCTTCCTTGCCAGAATGTGTCTATTTTTCACAATGGTAACATTATAATTCACTTCTAGTCGCTTTGTAATAGAAATAATATGCACAGTTCTGCTATAATGGCTTGGGTTTCAACCACCATGGACACTTTTACACTCTCAATCAGTGGAGAGCTGATAACCTCAACAAATGCTTCATTGATAAAACAATAGTACAGTGAGTATTCATTGACAAAAAGATGAGGACGATTTCTTTTGGAGTCGGGTTCCTAATAAGGTTTCTTCCTAATCCTGTCTGAAGGAGAACTGCTGTATTTACCATTTTTCTTTAACCACTAATATCAACACTAATCTCCATTTGGGGGACAAACATTAGTTAGTACTGTCTATACATCCCTTAGCATGGTCATACATTGATACACATACACACACATACCTACATCCATCCCCAGCAACCTGGAAAACAATGACAGACTGAAAGGAAATTGTCATTTTATTACCATCAAAGACTCGATTCTTCAAAAGGTCTGTCACTCGGACCTCTGTGGCAGAGTGAGAGAAAAAAACTAATAAAAAGCTTTATCTGCCGACCCTTGCTGCTATATCGAACTCTCAGTCATGGCAAATTCCTCCAAATTTCACTTCTACTTTCTCAGGAAAACAGAGAGAGAAAAGGAATGTGAAGTGTGTGAGATACTTGTACACATGCATACCAATGATCAGTTCTTTTCTTAAGTCTGGTAGAAGATGCACCCTGGGAAGTCATTAAATATGCTTTTTTTGGTTTAGAGGGGTCTAAATGAAATGCTCAGAATGCTTAATGTAGGGATACTTAAGCAGAACACACAACACACACAATTCAGCAGACACTTTATCACACAGAGCAACTTAAGTGGCTGTTTAAATAAATGCCTGATTGCTAGGCATCTATTGTTTTAATATAGAAATTATGCATACTGCATATTGAGAATTTATTTGTTCAAATAAAGGGGATCGATAGGTAGATCAATAGACTTGAACTAGGAGATCAGAACCTGTTCCAGCATGACAATGTCCCTATAAACAAAACCAGCCCCGTGAAGATATGGTTTACATGGGCGGGAGTGAATATCTTGAGTGGCCTGTTATAGACCGCTGACCTCCACCCTATTGAA
The DNA here is from genome assembly GCA_024362625.1 of Silurus asotus. NCBI lineage: Eukaryota > Metazoa > Chordata > Actinopteri > Siluriformes > Siluridae > Silurus > Silurus asotus. Next base: position 8,273,382 of record MU551534.1, read on the forward strand.
CACCTTTGAGATCAATTGGAGAACTGACTGCACCTCAGGCCTCCTCACCTCACCTACATCAGTACTTGACTTCAACACCCTTGTGGCTGAGGAACACAAATGTCCACATGCACACTCCAAAGTCTAATGGAACATCTTTCCAGAAGAATGGAGGTTGTTATAGGAGAAAATGGGAACTGAATGGAATCTCCAAAAAGAATATATGAATCTTATGGTCTAGTGTGCATACAAACTTTAGTGTTCAGTTTCATATTATATGCAAATTACTACTACTAATAATAAAATATATAAATAAATATGTATGTATGGCAGTGGAGACTCCTTGAATTAATGTTATTTCTTTCAGGAAGAAAATATCAGGATTATATACAGTATATATAAAAATATATAAATGTTAAAGAGAATTTCAACACCACAGATTTTATTAATGAGCGTTTAATGTTTCTGTTTGAAAATAAATAAATACAGAAGAGGCTAAATTAAAACCTTCAAGGCAACACATTGATTCACGACATCCATTCTTTACACGGATACAAAAAAATAAACTCCAGCGCAAAATAAATTTTAATCAATAAACATGTGTTATACTGATGAGCCTCTGAAGTCTCTGAAGTCTCACATCACCAAAATCCGCTATGATGTACAATTCTGGTAATTAAAACCGTCCGTGTGGAAACATAGCAAAAATTCGGTTTGATGTCGTGATGTTTTCCGTACAGCGGAACATTGGATTGCGAGTAACCTGCTTTACGAATGCTTTGAATGACGAGCCAAAATCTTTCAGCAAAACGTAACTTGCATAATGAGCGAAAACTTGCATTGTGAACACTGAGCATCTCGCAACAACCTGCCAACGACTCGCGTTTAACTGAGACAATGGTTCATTTTCTCTCGCTTCATAAAACAATGAGACCTCAGTTCTGCTTCCTGCGTATTCTTCCTCATTCGGCATGTATCCCTCATACAGGCTGCATTCGCATGAACGTACTGTTTACTATGGAATTGTGACCATGTGTGTTCTCATGGAAGGAGAGTCTCCTTCCAAGCAATAACCTTCCTCCTCCTCCTCCTCCTCCTACTCTCCTCTCCTTTCTCTAGTCTTCCTTATGCCAGCCACAACTCTTTTTAAAGGTGAAGTGTAGGTTATCTGCGGATTATCTGAGTTTACATTATTTCCTATGGGAAAATTCACTTTGCAGAGCGACTTTTCCCAATTTAAATGTTACATGAAAACATTTTTTATTTGATTTACGAGAATATTTTGTCTTCATGCTCTATGTCGATTTACTAATATTAAACATACATTTGCATATAAGGCATCAATATATAATTGATTTATTTTTATGCTAAATGTTCTGTCCAAGTTGTTACTATGCAAACGATAAAATATTAAAATACGCACGATAATATTAACCTTTGATTAAATAAATAAATAAATAAGCACAAATAAAAAAATAAAAAAACACCTGAGCTCAGATTCAGAATGTAATAATGAAACACTGTGGTATTATTATAATATAATATTAAACCATAACATATGCTATAATATGTATTATATTAATATTAATTTATATTATATTAATAAAATAATATACTGCCAGCTGTGTGTTCTTGACGCTTGATTGTTTTTCTGCTATACATTTTTTTTACCAATGTATGTAGTGTGAACTGAATCCTCTAAAAAAGAAAACAATCCAAACGTTGCTGCACAGAGTAACAGATAGATTGGATGTGTTCTTATTTCTAAAGCATCATTTGTTCAATGCTGGGAATGAATTCTGATTCGCTTGTAAGTGTAATGAATTAAAATATTAATGAAGTGTGGAATGAGTTTACAGTTAAAAGCCATGAACAATTATCCGTGAGATATGCACAGCAATCACTTATACGCAAAAGTCCAGAACACTCACAAAGACACACAAACACACACTCACTATTAGAGTTGTTCGTCGTATGGACAGGCAGTTATCCGTTTTCTACTCATTATACTACAGTGAAAGTGTTCACCTCGGTGCCCTTTCTTATTGGTTTAGCATGTTTAATCATTATCACTAGCGCAATAGCACCTTGCAAAAGTGATTATCAAGTGATTCATTTCCCTCGAGAACCACATTTCAGACTCCTAAAGCCAAAATTTACAATCAAATCACAAGGTCAAATGACTGTAAGGCACCAACTGGAACGTTACTGGAAGTAATTTGATTTGAACTGATGACATGCATGAGCTGCAGCTCGGATATTCCATTTCTCTGCCTGCTTGAACTGCAAAGGGGAAAAAAACCCACAATGAATTGCTAATCCAGGATATTGAGAGAATCTGAGTGGTGTGTACATGTGTGTGTGTGTGTGTGTGTGTGTGTGTGTGTGTGTGTGTGTGTTGGGGAGTCACTTCACCAATGCTCTTTTGTTTTTGCTTCTTGATAAGAAATCCAATCCCCAGGCTCTTTGTGTAGGTTGTAACACAATAAATGTAAACAAGATTTATGATGAAGAGATTTAACCGCTATTAGACTCAAGTGCTGTGTGATTGCAGGGAGCTAATATGAGCTAATTGAATGGCTTTCGTGTAAAAAAAAACAAAAACAAAACCCAACGCAGAAGTCGAACAGGGTGGTGCGAACACAACAGTAAAGAGAAGTGAGAAGAAGAGATGGTAAAGCAGAAAATGGAAAGGAATGGAGAAAAAGACAGAATAAAACAGGAGACACTAGAGGGCTTTGTTCCTCAATATGCCAAGCACAACCTCAGTTCCAAAAAAATTGGGACACTGTGTAAAATGTAAATAATAACAGAATGCAATGACACCACGTCCTCCGGGCTAAAGAGGAGAGGGACCATCTGGTTTGTCATCAGATCTCAGCAACTAATGCTTTCAATCTGAAAATGTCTTATTCAGGGAAACCCTTGCATATTTCTGCAAGACAATGCTAACTACTGTACATACTGCATTTATTACAATAGCATGACTTTGTAGTAGAAGAGTCCAAGTGCTAAACTGACCTGCCTGCAGTCTGAACCTTTCAGCAAACAGAAAACACAACAAAGAACACCCATTTGGTCTCCTCAGTTCCCAGACGTATACAGACAGAAGATGATTCTACAAAGAGGTAAACATGGCCCTGTCCCAAGTTTTTTAAAACCTGTTTTAGACATCAAATTTAAAATCCTATTTTTTACTTAAAATAGTATATATTCTCATCATAATATTTTAATACTAAAGAATTTCAAATGTTGTTATCTAATAAATGAATCGAGGCTGAACATCCACCATATAGAACATAAACAGCGAAAAGATGATGATGAATATCTCAGTTCTCAATCATGTTCACATTGCTGACTCCCTGTGTCTCATCCACGTTAACCCCAGACTTCTTACTGCCTTCTGCCTTGCTTGTTGTTAGCTTTGTAAACTAGCCTAAGTCTGTATTGCCTGAGAGCCAGAAAATGATACCCCAGGGGCAGGTTGAAAAAGCCACGTAATGACAGAAAATAAATTGATCTTGTCACCAAAAAGATTAAAACTAAAGTAACGAGTCCAATTTGAAAATGTAAGAAGTAGAAAGTACAGATGTGTAAATAATTTATTGAGTGAAAGTAAAAAGTTGTCTGAAAAATAAATAGTAAACTACCTAAGTGCAGTAACGGAGTATTTGTACTTTATTACTTTTCATCTCTGCTGTTAACGCATTTAACATACTGGACACTAACTCTCTGCTTTATGCTTGATTTCTTTTGCCCTAATCCATTAATTTTTTTCATCCGCCTACAACACCAGCTTCTTTACAAACATTCTTACTCCTCTACAAATTATGTACCCAGAGGTGCCAAAAAAAGCCATAAGGAAGCAAGGCGTTGGCATATCGGTCCTGCTCCTTTAATAAACATGGAGCCCGGTCTGCTCCTGCAATGCTCCTGGGAGTCACGGTGGCTTTGTAGCTAATTAACTCCAACACATGTGCAAACAGACACTTGTGCATCGCAGGGTTGGTTGGGGTTAAACCAGCGGACCTTAGCGCATGGCTGAGAGCGCTATTCCAGCTCAACTAATACCTCCTGAGACATCAGGTACAATGTACACCACCATCAGTGCAGATTAAACACCGTTCCTCCTTCCCCATGACAATTGCCCGATTAATCTCAGTCAAGCTAACAGCTGTGTCTGAAATTCACACACAATCAGAAGGCCGAGGGCTTCGAGTGACAGTGCAACAGATGACAGCATTACAGAGATCATAGAGACGGATCTGTGTGAACGGAAATGCCGAAACGTTACTGCCCAGATATGGATTTTTTCCAGTGTCAAAGCAATATATTGCGCATCTTATTGGTAAGCTACCCAGATAAGTGAAATAGTCAACTTTTCATTTCTTTGAAAGCTGTAATGACACCGCTCACGGGTGCACACATTCGTGGATTAATGGGTCTCCGCGGTGGAATCGGAACCTTGCTTATTATTAGCACATATATCAACAAAATGTGGCAAACTGCCCATTTCTGTAAGATCACATTATCAAGTCATCAGAGTGTACAAGCCAAACATCCAAGGTTTAATCCTGTCAGTCTCACTCCCACCTCATGTCTTGGCCTAGCAGATAACCACATCTTCATTTAATGTAGGGGGGGCGGGGGGTTTGGGTAGAATGAGGTCCATGAAAAAAGTCAAGACATGATCTATCCTACCTAGGAGTCTTAAAGAATGGTAATCAGTATGAGGTAGTATACTGTAATTTGGTAATATTTTTACACATCACATTACATAATTTTGCAAAATGAAGCAATTTACACTACCTTAGTGTTACCTTCTGTTTAACCTATACAGAATATACACTATATGAACAAAACTATTATTATAGTGCACCTGACCTTACCTGCCATATGTGGCTCTTCTCCAAACATTTACCACAAAGCAGAAGGGACACAATTGTACAGGACGTCTTTGGATGGAGTATAATACAATTTTGCATTCACTTGAACTTGGAAACCCAAACCTGTTCCAGCATGGCAATGCACAAAGCAAGGTCTATGAAGATCTGGTTTACATGGTTTGGAGAAGAAGCTTTTAAATGGCCTGCTATAGAGCTCTGATCTCAACCCCACTGAACACCATTGGGATGAATGTAAACATTGACTAACACCCTTGTGACTGATTCACAAACACACTCTTAATCTAGTGGAACTTCTTAGAAGAGTGGAGGGAATTATAAGAGCGAATTGGGACCCAATGTGGAATGCGATGCTCAAAAAGCAAATGATCAGGTGTCCAAAAACCTTCTGGCAATATAGTGTAGTGCTGGTTTGCGAGAGGAGGGCAGAGCATACACTGCTACGTTTGCCTGCAAAAAATATTTGTACAATTTTGTCGTACTGCTATCGTCGGCATAATATTTTAAAATTGGAAGTCAAACCATCGTAACTCGAGAAACCTCTCTACCAGGACAGTTACAAATAATAATAAAGTAGTGTATGATACCACTGGTTGGAACCTATGACCCAAATTTTGTGTTTTTTTGTTGATTGTTTAACATAAAGAAAAATGACATAAAGACAAGAACAGATGTGGGCTTTACTGTGAGCAAGCCATAAATCATAGCTAGAATTGGCGATACTTCACAATGAGAGAGACAAAGCAGGGTATAAACAGACAAACTCATCAAAGACTAACACGAAACAGGTGAACACCACAGGTAAGAGACTAATGACATGGCAAGGGATGGACAAAAAGGACAAAAATCTAAACAAACGACACTTGGCAATACAAAGAAAAGCAGATGGTGGAATTCAACTGTGTGCTCAAAGGAAACATTTGTGACAAATTGACTTCGGAAGACAAAACGAACAGCTTTCTCATTTCCTCTCTGTCAGAAAGTTCATCTTCTGGAGAGGGAATTCTTAATGCCACACCACTGCATTTTTCCACAGCACACACACCATGCAATTTGCCATAATTGGTCTGACTAATCCGCCTTCTTACACACTCAAACAGCATTGAGTTGAACTGTATAAAACAGAATCTTTACTAATTTCAAGTGAACAAATCATGCCCTGGGTATTTATGGCTAATGGGTTGAATTTTATTTTAAGGTTCAAGAACTGAGGTCCATTTATTCACATTTACTATTATGAACAAATGTTTGTGGACACCTCATCCATTCCACATTTAGCCCGATGTGCTGTTATAATAACCTCTAGGTTCTAGATTTTTTTCAGATGTGTTCATTCAGTCATAGTGGTGTTAGTAAAGTCAGGTACTGATGTAGGGGAGTTGAGGAAGCCTGGGGTGCAGTCAGTGTTGCAATTCATTCCAAAGGTATGCATTAGGGATGTCAAAGCTTCCACTACAACCCATGTAAAGCATATCTTCAAAAAGCTCACTGTGTGAACAAGGGGATTGACATGGTGGAACAGTTTGGAACCATAATGGAAACCAAAAACCTGAGGTGAACATCCTGTAATATTAGTTAGCATACCTAAAGTATTTAGTCCTCTGATAGTCTGAACCATGAAAGTACTTAGGAAGTCAATTCAAAGCTGTAGTACTAGTATTAGAGTTCAGGAGGATCAAGAGTCCATGATTCACCTTGAAATGTATGCCTACAATCGTGTGTATGTTTTTGTACACTGAATCTCACCTATGCACGTAGAAACTAATTTTTGTGTCTTAATTGCTATAAAAGGCAATTATGTCTTCCAGTGTAGCCACTTAATGAAAGAACATTAACATAATTAAATGTAAATTGTCACACTCATTTGCACTGACATTGACTGGGAAGAAAGTACAATGTGTAGGGGAGATCAGCTCACTAACTCCATGTTGTGCGTAGAGGTCATGTGTTTACATATCACCGAGAGGCAGATGAAAGTTGGTGGACGTGTAGAAATATACACCAGACTGTTGTGCAATATACAGCCATCAGCCGAATAACTAGCAATAAAAGTAAGTACACCCCCAGTGAACATGTCAAAACTGTGCCCACAGGGTCAATATTTTGTGTAAGCACCATTGTTATCTTGCACTGCCTTAATCCTCCTGGGTATGGAATTCACCAGAGCTGCACAGGTTGTTGCTGAGATCCTCTTTCACTCCTCCATAATGACATCACGGAGCTGCTGGATGTTAGACACATGGCGCTTCTCCACCTTATGCTTGAGGATCCCCACAGTTGCTCAAGAGGGTTCAGTTCTGTAAACATACTTGGCCACTCCATCACCTTCAGCTTCCTCAGCAAGGCAGATGTCATCTTGGCAGTGTTTTTTGGGGTGGTTATGTTGGAAAACTGCAGTTCGGCTCAGTTTCTGAAGGGAACGCATCATGTTTTGCTTCAGAATGTCACAGTACATATTGTTTCCCCTCAATGAACCGCAGCTCCCCAGTACCAGCAGCACTCATGCAACTCAATTTCTTTGACGGACCCTTGCGAGGTCTGTTACGAGTGGAACCCGTCGTAGAAAACCTTCGTATGACCATGGCCTGAGTGAATTGTACTCAAAGCACCAAATTTTCTAGATCCTAATATTGTTCATATTGTTTAATGTATTATAAAAATATATCTAATTATAAATGTATTAAATAAATGTATTATAAAAAAAAAAATAATATATATATATATTTTTTTTAAAGTTAACTTTAAGGACATATAAACCCAGAACCAAAAATAAATTAAATAAAAAGTACTAAAAAGAAATGTCACAAAAGAAATAAATCAGAGCAAGAGTAAGAAAAAAAATTTTTTAGTAGCCTATTTAGTTGCTGAGGTTATTTGTGCAATAACGCTATCTAATATAGGTTTTAAAGGGTGCCAATACTTACGTATAGAACTAGACACTAGTGGCATTAACTCGGATTGCCTCCAGCACCAACACATCTAATCCTTACTAAATCCTTTAAATACATTTGACCTTTCTGACCTTTTTTGACGATCTGTGAAGTAATAATTAAAAAAAAATTATAATTTTTTGGATACAGTGATAATTCCATAGAAATTCTACTAACATACAGCCAGTCTTTCTTGAGATATCACTCAGACAGGAGCACAGAAAAGCAGGAAATATAAAGCCTCCATTACTTATCACCAGCAGACACTCAGATAAACTAAAATGCCCCATAAATCATTATCCATGTACCGTTCTGCATCCTTTACCTAGAGTCACTCCATCCTTTCCAGCAGGGTGAATCTACACCAGCATCCCATGCTGCATGGAAATCGATACTTAAACAGCTTTGTATTGGCCTGTCATTCGCTGAGCACAGTGTTTGTGTGATCGATAGCAAATCTACTGCTCTCCAAGTCTCAGCTCTATTCTAACACATTTACGCCTTCATAGCGTAAATGCAGTGCGGCAAATACGCCGCATTTCCTCCGCTTTTTTATAGCCTCTAAACTGCTGTGATCAAACATCATCCCGGACAATACGGAACCTGAACAGCGACCCGTCAATACGACTTCAACTAACGGAAGTCGACAGGCTGCTGTAATGAGCTTTAGATTCGGAAAAATATTATTAAAGAAAACACGGTTAGCGAAACTTTATTTGATGAGGGACTACTTTCTTTACAGTGGTGGAATTTTTTCAGTCACTGATAGTCAATAAATATTCATTTTGGCAGATGATTTCATTCAAAGCAACAAGAGCTGAAGAAGTTCAAAAACCAGGAGATGGAACCCTGCCATTTAAAATCGCAACTGAGCTACAACATTGTTACACTCAGTCAGAATCCTCCCTTCCTCCCTTCCTTTCTGCCCTTCTTTTCTTTTATTTTCATGTTTATTTTCTTCCTTTCTTTTCCTCTTTTTTCATATTTCCTTCACTTTCATTCTTTTACTTTCTCACTTCTTCTTGAATTTGATTTCTTCGTGCCTTAATTCTTTCTTCCTTGCTTTCGTTTCTTTGCTTATTCCATTCTTTCTATATTTCCTTCTTTCCTTCCTTCCTTCTATTCTTACTTTTTTTCATTATTATTAAACCAACGTTATGGAAATGCTCCTTCGACTCGCCACACTACTCAGGTTATCCTAGATCTCAGTCATCACCATTTGACGATGAATAGCGAACCTTTCACCTTCACATTCTGTCACTGCCTGCATGCCATCATAATCACGCCTCCCAGATGTCCACAACAAATCGATCCAGCTGTCATGGTCAGGCTTCAATAGACATGTTCCACAGCTATAAATCTACACTAATGGACTTTTTTCTGGAATCGTCTCATCTCCATTCAAGTATAATGACACTGCCCGAGTTGGCGGGGAAGGTCAAGGGTGACCCTTGGGACCGAACATATAAAGTTAACATAGTGGCTTTATCTCCTTGGGGGCAATTCCCACTGATAAAATCATCCATCGAACTGAGCAGAAACAACATGCACCCAGGGACAGTCGGTTATGAGCACTTGTACTGACCAACCAATAAACTTCAACTACACATATTTCAACTGTCCCATTCTTGTATTTAAGCAAAGGGATATGTCTTTAGACTGCAATATTTACCCTGTATAGCTGAATGGATGGTATTATCAAGGTCGGGAAAACCCAGGAGAGAAACAAAACACAACCAACACTGATGCCTTGGAAATGAAGAAAAAAGTGAAATGATCAAGAAAATATTCTGATATGAAAGTTTTGCAGCAAAATATCTTGGCTTTTACTCAAGTTCAAAGTCACCGAGTCCAATCTGACTTAAATAAAAGGCTTAGAGTATCGGATTTGAACAGCACTCGAGTATTTGATTCATACTGAACGTCGGCTCGAAATGTGCCAAGACACGTTAGTGAAAAGCTAAAAACAGCTGCTTTGTGAGGTTTTATTTTTCCTAAAATATGAATTAAATTGTACACTGCATTGACCATCAACACAACAACCTCTTCAACACGATTGTTCTTTCTTTCTTTCTTTCTTTCTTTCTTTCTTTCTTTCTTTTCATATTTCTTTCTTTCTTTCTTTCTTCCTTTCTTTCTTCCTTTCTTTCTTTTTTTCTTTTCCCCTTCTTTCTTTCTTTCTTTCTTTCTTTTTTTCTTTCTTTCTTTCTTTCTTTCTTTCTTTCCTTATTTCTTTATTTATTATTTATTTGTCCTTTTTTCTTTCTTCTTTTCATATTTTTTCTCTTTCTTTCTCTCATCTTCCTCTCTGTTTTTCTTTCTTTCCTTTATTCCATACTTCCTTCCGTCCTTCTTTCCTTTCCTCCCTCCTTTACTTCTTTCCTACTTTAAAAATGTATTTCTTTCTTACCTTCAATCTTTTGGTCCTTCTTTACTTATTTTCTTCCTTTCATCTTTTCATATTTCTTTCTAATACAGTATTCAGAGCTGACTGATTTGATGCACCTCTCAGTCTCAGAGTGGGATATTTTGATTTAACTTTAACAAAAGCTGCTTCAAAGTGTTTGGAATTTATTCTTTTTTTTTTTTTTTTGGACTGAAAATGGGGCCAGCGTTGGTAAAAAGTCGCTCACAAGCAGCAGATGTGTGGAGGGGCGTGTTGACTTTTAATCATGTCGTCAACAGAGGTGCAGAATGTAATTAGTAACGGAGATTGTAAAAAAATTAAATAGTGTATTAAAAATGATATCTATTGAATCCTGATTGTAGTTGAGTAAAAAACTGCTTATATTTTTGTTACTCAGCAAAACGAAACAAAAAAAGCAGCCGAAAAAGTACGAAGCACATTTACTCTGAACACTGTACACTGTTAATGTTATTTAATAAAGATGATCAGATTATAATGAGAGCAAAACCTCGAAGCAGAGCACAAAACACAGGGACAAAGATTAATATTCCATTACTTGTGTTCAGGCTAATTGAAGTGATCCCTTGTCTCAGCTTCCTAATCATTTTGGTCCGATTAGGGTATTGTTATTTCAATAAATTATCACCATCGATTCAGGAGAAGTGTACAGCATTTAAAATCCTGCTGTAATTGAAACACGATGCGAGTCTAAGGTTGTGTGTATGGGGTGTGTGTGTATGTGTGTGTGTGTGTGTGTGTGTGTGTGTGTGTGTGTGTGGGGGGGGGGTGTTGTTAATTAATTGCACTAGCATGAACGTAAATCAAAGTCGCCACCTGTTGTCCTAGCAACTGCCCGATATGCAAATAACTTCATTACTCTCCTTCAGTAAACAGCTTGACCATTTTCACACATGAAACCTCAGATCATGTGAAGTGCTTTTAGTTTAAAAAGTATTGGGACACCTGACATTTCCAGCCATATGTGGTTCCTCCTCTAACTGTGACTACGAAGTTCAAGACACACGATTGTAGTGAACCTGTTTACATGGGTTTGAGTGGAAGATTTTAAGTGGCCTCCTATAGGAGCTTTAACCTCAACTCTTTTGGGATGAATTAGATGCTCACCTCATCTACATCAGTACCTCATTATACATAAGTGATTCAGCAGATTCAAAAAATCTAGTGGAACATCTTACTAGAAAACTGGGTGTTATTATAACAATAAATGGAAAATGAAAAGATCAGATATTGTGATTTGTGGTGATAGTAGAATCTGGAGAGGTGGAGGTACGTGCTGGAGAAGAGGGGAATGAAAGTTAGTAGGAATAAGACAGAGTACATGTGTGTGAAAGAGAGAGAGGGCAGTGGAGTGGTGCAGTTGCGGGGAGAAAAGGTGGAGAAGGTGGAGGAGTTCAGGTACCTGGGGTCAACAGTGTAAAGTAATGGAGAGTGTGTTAGAGAAGTGAAGAAAAGAGTGCAGGCAGGGTGGAGTGGGTGGAGAAGAGTGACAGGAGTGAGTTGTGATAGAAGAGTATCTGTGAGAGTGAAAGGAAAAGTTTGTAGGACTGTGGAGAGACCTGAGATGTTGTATGGTTTAAAGACAGTGGCATTGAGTAAAAGACAGGAGGTGGAGCTGGAGGTAGCAGAGCTGAAGATGCTGAGGTTTTCGTTGGGAGTGACGACGATGGACAGGATTAGAAATGAGTTTATTAGAGGGACAGGGCATGTAGGATGTTTTGGAGACAAGGTGGGGAAGGTGAGATTGAGGTGGTTTGGACATGTGCAGAGGAGGGACATGGGGTATATCAGTAGGAGAATGCTGAGGATCGAGGCACCAGGAAGGAGAGGAAGAAGAAAACCACCTACAAATCTACAAATTTTTGCTCAGGTGTCCACAACCTTTTTTTCATGTAGTGTATGTGCCAACAACTGATACACTGATACACAGATACACTGTATGGATAAAAGTATTATGACACCTGACCTTTCCACCCATGTGTGGTTCTTTCACAAACTGTTACTGCAAACTTGGAGGTACATCCTTCTATAGGACATTTTTGGATAAAGTAGCAAGAAATTCTCCCTTTACTTGAATAAAGAGACCCAACCTGCTCCAGCATGATGATGCCCCCGTTGCACAAAGCTAGCTCCATGAAGATATGCTTTACATGGGTTGGAGTGGAAGATCTGCTATAGAGCTTTGACCTCAAATCTACAGAACACCTTTGGGATGAATGTGAACACTGACTGCACCCCAGGCCTCCTCACTTACATCACTACCTGAATTTACTAACACCCTTGTAGCTAAATGAAAACAAATCTTCACGAAATCTAGTGAAACATCTTTCCAGAATAGTGGAGGTTATTAGAAGTGTTTAGTATTTAATATTATTATTTTAGCATTTCCACAAAATGTTCCACAAACATTTGTGCATATAATGTATAAGGTCACATTTTTATCAATAACATCAGAGATCAGGGTTAAAGGAACAGCATTCTGAAGTTGTGAGGATCCTTCAATGGTGTCCATTTGCTGCCTGGAAAAGAAGTAGCAGCATGTGGTCCTGACAGGCCAGCAGAGATAAAGTCACTGCCAGAGGGTTCACTCTACAGTATATTACCCTACACAAGCCAAATGCACAGCAAATGTTAAATGTCCTGCTCCTGGATCAAGGGCTTTTCGAGATGAAACAAGCGTCTGTGACGATGATGTGAAGAACAAAAATGTCTGCAGTCAAAGGTGGATAAATTCTGCCCAGGAGACAGAAGAGCTCCAATAGTCTAGACTGATGGTTTGGTTGCCAGCAAAGTACAGTAACAACATTATTATTATACAACATTAGTAGTATAACAAAGGTTCTTGCCATGAGGAGGAACTTTGAAACAGGGATTTTGTGTGTCTATTTCCATCTTTACTGGTTACATGTTAAATAAAAGTAGCGGTGGACAGTAAGGAGGTGCATGTAGTTTGTTACTGTACTTAAGTAGCTTTTTTACGTATCTTTAACAAAATATTTCCAGTTAGTTTTACTTTAACTTCACTTCATTCCCAAGTTAAATATTTGACTTTTTATTCGTCAGTCGATCCTTTTTATTGATGCGCGGATAAAAACTGGTCAAGCACGCAGAAATCCACCAATCAGGGTCAAGCATGTGCTCTGTTTTGGACTTGTTTTAATTGGCGCTTGGTGTATCTACTGATCACCAACATACAGTTCTGCATCAGTTCAACAGAATATTTGGAGAGGAATAAATGACAGAATAAACTCCAAACTCGCCACAACATCTGTGGCCTTATTTGTGCGATATTTTTAAGCGGTTGAAAAGAAGGTTTTGGGTTCATGATCATTGTAATAGAAATCAATTAGTGTTTGAGTCATTAATATCATTCTATTAATAGATCAGTGTGCTGAGAGTCACATTCAAGTCTTTTCACATAAACTGAGTTGATTAAGCAAAAGATCTTGTGATAGAAATGATAATAGGAACATTATAGTCATAATAAATCTTAGTACTTTGGATACCGAAGTATATTTAAAGGCAAAAACTTTTGTACTTTTACTTAAGTGAAAGTTTAAAGGGACACTTTTACTGGACTAATATTTTATCTAGTGTATCTCTAATTTAACTCAAGTACATGGTTTGTGTACTTCATCCACCACTTAAGAAAAGAGATGAAGAATGAATAAAATAGTCACTACCAAAAGCTGATTTGGCAAAGCATTGCTTTTTTTGAGGTTACCAAAAAAGTAAGCTCAATGCTAACAGCCCCAGGCTTCCTAAAGCAACCCACAGCCGTTCCCTTTCCTTCAGCTTTGCTTCAACATCATGGCGAGAGGAGGAGCTATCTTCTCTGAGAGACAACAGTGTGCCCACTGAGCAGAGGAGGAGACACTCGGCCTGTATTCATTTATCAGAGCGAAGAGAAACGGAGAGGAGAGAATGATAGTGGTGTCATCACAGAGTGGAGATAACACGATTAGCTTCGGCTGTGATTCATCAGGCACTCGGTTACTGTTCCTTCCCGCTGCGGCGCAGCGCAAACCTCTTCTTCCTTTATTACCTTCTTATGCCGTGTTCACTTCCACTTCTTGCTCTAATACCTTTATTCGCCGCACTCACACAAACCGGGAGCGAGAGAAAAATCCTTAAAAAAAAAAAAAAAAGCACTAAATCCCCCTTTTTTGTTGTTGTTTTTTAAAGTAGAATAGAATTTTTTGAGGAAAAGTTAGAAGCAGAACACACAGCACACACTCTGAAAATGAGTGTACACAATTGTATACAAGTAAATTTTTGTTCCTTCAAAGTTTTTCTTTTGTTTTGTTTTTAAAAAACTGAGTAAAAAATTTCCCTTCACTTGGACTACAGGACTCAAACATGTTTCAGCATGACAATGCCCCTGTATACAAAGACAACTTCATGAAGATATGCTTTACATGGGATGCAGTGGACGATCTCGAGTGGCCTGCTATAGAGCTCCGACCTCCTACAACAGCACTTGACTTTACTGAAGCTCTTTGTGAATGAATGAGCACAAATCTCCACAAGGACAATGCAAAATCTAGTGGAACATTTTAGTCCCATTTTATTCAATATTTAGTGTTATAACAGCCTCCACTCTTCTGGAACGATTTTGGAATGTGTTTGTGGAGATGTCAGAGCTCTCCAGGAGGCTACACATAGTCTTCCAATCCAACCCATGTAAACCATATCTTTATAGACTCAACTGTTTATCCAGATTTTGGGACTCCTAGTATGAGTGAAGAGAAAATGCAATGCAAGCGTAATGCTAGCGCATCCAAAGATGTACTATACAATTACGTGGCTCAAACTTTGTGGAAATATTTTGGAGAAGAACCACATATGGCTGAAAATGTCAGGTATCCCAATAATTTTGTCTAACCAGTGAATTTTACGTACAAAAAATAAAAACAATATCTTTCTGTTATTTGAGTTCCAATAAACATCATAATTCCAATTACATGAAAACACATTTTGCTAGTTTCAACATCTCATTCCAAAGATGATTGAAAAAATGTATGCACTCTTCTAGGAGGATGTTCCACTAGGTTTTGTGGAAAAGCTGTGGGATTTGTGATTTATTTCTGACACAAGAGCATTAATGAGATCAGACACTGATGTTGGGATGCCGAAAAGGTTCCAGTTCCAGTTCATCCCAGAGGTGATCAATGGGGATCACATGAATGGCAGATCACTTGAGTTCTTCTAATTAAACCTTAACACACCATGTCTTAATTGAGCTCACATTGTGCACAGGGCCATCATCATACTGGAACTGTGTGTTTGAGCCTCCAGTAAAGAGGGAATTTTAATGCTCCAACACACAAAGACATTCTAGATAACTAATTGGCAGCATGCTACTGTAGCAACCTCTTGATTAAACAGTCGGGGAAAAGTTAATGTATAGGTCAAATGTTTACACAACGTTCATACTTTTGGTTATATATTGTACCATAAACCAGCAGGGTGGACCAAAGTATGGATCATGACTGGGTATCATGGAACCTAGCACAGACTGGACGAAGCAATCACACACTAGCATGGGTTCCTCTGTATGTTTTTGTCCAGTCATGCGCATTCATCAATTAGCTTGTTAAAAGCAGATCATTGGACCATAATCATATTCATAGGCATCAAATTCTCAAGCTTTTAAAGCTAACCACTTTATCATTTAGGATGTCCCATATGTTAGCTGGATTTCATAACAGTGCTATTTTATTTCCTACACATATCAACCCTGCAAACGAAAGCAGCCCCACGTTTAAATCTAAAACAAATGCCAAAGATTTGGTTTCATTCGGTCATACAGCCATCAGACACAGACTTCAATGAACAAATTGTACATTAAATCATACATTCATCTCGTTTATGTTCCCGTGCTGTCCACATCTCTCCCGCCTGAGTGATCTCGCTTCTTCAACAACCTCTGCCTCGTGCTCCCATTAGATCGAGCACTCGACGAATAAACAAACATCGTCACAAATCACTTAGACCGCCTTGCGCATGTCGACATCATTAGCGAAGGCCGACGTACGGCTGACGAAAGCATCCAAGCAAACAAGTTTCCTGGGAAGTACACTGCCGGTTTGGGGGGGAGGGGTCGGGGGTTGTCATACTGAGGTGCCATGCTTCATCTCTGAGTAAAGCATGATGGGCAATCAGCACTCCCGCTCTGGGAGATATGCTGTCAAGGCCAGGCTGAGGCTGCAAGTCCACAAGGGTCATTGATCTGACCGATCATATCACTCAGCACAGAATCAGCAATGCATATGCTTAAACACCATTTAATCTGCGTGATTAGCAGGGTGGTTTGTTTGGGATCACCTTAGAGCAGATGTGGAGAACATTAGGTCTTTCTGACCCTGCTGGAGAGGATAGTATCAGTATCAGAATACCTACTGATCCCATAGGGAAATACAATTTTTTGTTTTTAAATATTAGAAATGTAAAGATACATATTAAGTAGGAGTGAAACGGTACACAAAATTCACAATTCGGTACGTACCTCGGTTTTGAAGTCAAAAGTACAGTGACGAAATGCAAAATTGCTTGTTAAAAAAAAATTCTAATAAATTGCCTGCTTTAATAAATCTATACAAATAAAATATATAAAAATAAAATACAACAAATTGATGCAATATACACTTTTATTATGTTAATTCAATTAAGTAAATGATTAAATTGGCATAAATTTGAATTGGTCAAATTAAATTAAACTGAATTGAATAATGTATTCAATAATTTACATTTGTTAGACCCTATTTGGGTAATACAGACGTGCATATACATGTGTGTGTGTTTTACACTTAAGCTTAAATTTTCTAAAAGATATTTTCTACTTAACTGTTCTTAAATCAATGTCTTCATTCTTTCCATCCTCCATTTATTCACTCCCTCAGTATGGGAAATTGTCAGGATTATCTCTTTTTAGAGAAATTCTTGAAGCTGGGCATAAAATGGTAAAGAGTCCATTTCGGCAGACACGCATGCGCAAAACAAAATCTTTTATAATGCACTACAAATCGGTGCACTACAAAACGTATTTCCGCTACTAAACGGGTAGTGACACTGCACTAACTCTAGTTTCTTTTTTATACCCCTGACGTGTATGTTTTCAAGTTTAAAAATAAAAATGTCCTGAAACCTCTGTACTGAAACAGTCCGGTATGAATACGTGCACCGTTACACTCCTACTATTGTGATACAAAATAAATTGTGTACCCGCAGAGAAAAAGATGGCCGACTTTATTGATAGTTATACAAGTTCCCCTTCGAGCTGCGTCGAAACGCTATGGGAACGCATAGCGTTTCGACGCAGCGTCTCGTTCCTTCGGGGAACTAGGGTTACGGTCGTAACCTAGAGACGTTCCCCTTCAGGAACTCAAGCTGCGTCGAAACGCTATGCGTTCCCATAGCGTTTCGACGCAGCGTCTCGTTCCTTCGGGGAACTAGGGTTACGGTCGTAACCTAGAGACGTTACTGCACATGTAACAATGTTTCACATGTGCACTTTGTGTTGTTAGTTTAGAGTTATGTGTAGTTCTGCAACTTTTGTGTTACTTTTGTTCATTTACGTTGTTTGCTGTAGCACTTTGGTCCTGGGGAAACGTCGTTTCGTTTCACTGTGTACTGCACTGTATATGGTTAAAATGACAATAAAGCCTACTTGACTTGATAAAAAGGGGAAAAAAATTCCAGGCAATTTGTACGACATGATTTGCTGAGCAAGCACAGGTTCTGGATTTTCGAGCAGCCGTTTAAATTGGCTTTGGGAAAAAAAAGACGCTTTTGTCATTCGCTTTATGTTTTCCCAAGCCGTGCGGCAACCGAGGCTCAGCGGCAAAGCTTTTAGTTAACTAGGACGCCGTCAGGAAAGGACCAGCCACACAGCAGGTCCAGAGTAAATCTAGTGAATGTAGTTCAGAATCACTTGTGTATTTATTCCTCTCTGCTTTATTTTTTTGGACCATATCTGTCATTTACTGCAGGCCTACAGGGACGAGTGCGAAGAGGTAAGATTTGCTGAATTATTGTTTGGTATTGTAAAATGCAGTAGAACACACTGACTTTCTCTCTCTTTGTCTTTCATACATACTCGAAATTGCCAAAGGTTTGTGAACACCAGGTCATAAGTATATGTGTCTTTTGAGAATCGAATTCAACATCTGTCCTTATAATTCCCTCCACCCTTCTGGGAAGATGATCCACTAGATTTTGGAATGTTCTTGTAGACATTTGTGTTCATCAGCCAGAAGGATGTTAGTAAAGTCAGGTACTGATGTAGGTGAAATGAGGAAGCCTGAGATGCAGTCAGTGTTCACCTTCATCCCAACAGTGTTCAATAGGGTTGAGATCAGACTTCTATAGCAGGCCAATAAAGATGTTCCTCTTAAAACCATATTAAACCATGATTTTTTATTCCACATCCGAAGACATCCTATAAATTGCGTACATTTAGCTTTGTGGTAACAGTTTGGCGAAGAACCAAATACGCAGGAAAGGTCAGGTGTCCATATTTTGTCCATATTGTGTATGTGTAGTTACACCAAGCTGCCACTCCTGTGGCCCTGTGCAATGCCCTTAACCCTAAAGCTGCTTAGTTGTACGATTGACCTAAACCTTGCTCTGGCTTGGAGTGTCTGCCAAACACCATACATGTACATGTAAATATAAAGGAGACTAAATCAGCACCTCCAGGTCTGAGGTTCTCTCTATGTTTTTCGCCCATACTCTAAAATAAGAATTGAGGATTGAGTCTGAGGCAGTGAAGCAGGACCTTAGTTTTCAGACAAAGCTCTTTGTTTACTGGTCAATCTACCCTCACATAGACACATGAGTTGTGTGTAGTGACCCAAAGAACAATCCTGGGGAAATTAGCTTCCTCAGCCGGATTACTAGAATGACATTTCGTGATAGGGTGACGATTTGGGAAAAAGCCTTGAAATTGAGCCATTGCTTCTCTAAGATTGAGAGGGAGTAATTTTGGGAATCTTACATAGATTGTTAACTGGTCAGCTCCCACTAGAGCTGGATTAAGCTCACATCCTACTGGATGGAGACCCTGGGGACCTGCTAGAGAGATTAGACATTCACAGATGCCTTGGGAAATACTGGAGGTCCCAGCAATAATGAAAAAAAAGAATATTAATAAATAAATGAATTAATTAATTAATGATTCAATCAATCAGTTGATCGCAATTGATTTGTTTCTGGGTATGGTTCTTATCTCAAGTAAACAATATTGAACCACCCTCAACCTGTTGTTGGAGGAAGCAAACAATCACTGTTTGCTATTTTGGTACAATAACCAATGTTCTAGTTGTGGGCGAACCTATCCAATGTGCTGTCTAACAGATGAGCTAGCATCTAGCATTTAGAAGCCCCTAAAAAAAAGGTTCCTCATTACAGAGAACACTTTAAATATTAGAAGATCTATGTAGAACCTGTTGTAGAGTCTTATCTTATCCTATAGATGAGAATTAGATGCATTTATTTATATACTTTGCAATTTTTGGGCCTGTACTTCGTACAATAACAGAAAAGGATTATTCTAATAATTCAGTCACATTTTAATAATCATAATCCAATCTATTCAGTCACAAATTCTTAAGCAGGGTTCATAAACCTTCACCTTTGTATTGCAGGAAAATTAAAATAAATAGGTGCTTTATATTTGCCACATGTCCATTGCAGCACAGTACAATTTTCATTGCATAATTCTTAGGGCCTTGCTCAAGGGCCCAAAAGTGGCAGCTTGGTGATGCCAGAGCTTGAACCCTGTGACCTTCTGATTAGTAACCCAGAGCCTTTACCAATGAACTATTATGTCTCATTTCAACTTCTACACAATGAGCTTGAGTTTCCGATCTCCTCTGTACCGTGGCTGTTATAACACTGAGAAGAACTTTTTACTTTCATGTGGAGAACCAGTCATAACAACAACAACGTATATTTACAAAGACTGTAAAACAACCAGGAAACATGAAAGTATCTGCGTTCTGATGACCCACAACAGTGTCTCTGAGCACAAATCTTGAGACAGACGTTTCCAAACACATCAGTTTGAACAGCATTTGAATGCAAAAATTATGATTTTTTTTTTTTTTTCCGTGGACACATTTCACCACAGTGTCCAGAGCAGGACAAATGAAGACAGAGCAGCAAGTAGGAGTAGACACATCATGCTACACTGTAAAAGGGTTAAGCTTCCCTGACTTCCTCTTAATGCTAATTCTGTGCTAGTGGGTTATCGTGCGAGTGCACTCACACCGGGTGGCATCATCCATCATCCATCCAACACAACTTGCAGAGAGCGAGCTTTCGCTCATGTGCAACCTTTTTTCTCTCTCTCTTTAAAGTGCTGTGCATGGCACCCATTCAAAGCTTTAGTTATCTGCTCGCTGCAGGGGTCCAGCATGTACAATTCTTTTCCTCCTCCCTTCTCGCATCTCCCAGGAGGCGCACAGCTCGTTTTCAGAAATGCACGCAAACTCCCTGAGGACCCAGCTGCATCTTGCACCACCTGCTGACTGCTGCATAGACTGCTCTCTCTTTCCCATGCTTTCTCTCAATCATCTTTTTTTTTGCAATCAGCTCTCGGGTCCTAGCTCATGACCAACACTAAACACTGCTGAAGTATCTTCTGTGCTCCACCTCCCCAAGTTCAGGAAGCAAACGATGCTGATTCATTATCGCCTGAATGATGAGCAGCAGCCGAGATTCCGCATAAACTCAGATTTTTCAAAGCAGCACCATTAACACGAGGGAAAGTCACATGGACAAACACGTGCATGCGAAATCTGCCTTGACATCATCAGCTAAATAGATGTGATCACTAGAAATAATTTATATGTACGCACTCATATTCTATTTCTCGATGTTTTAATGCACTTTTTACTGCATTTCCACTTTATTACTGTGAAATTATATTGTAAAAATGTTCATTTATCCTGCTATCACAGTGCCTGTCCAAAGTCTGAAAGCATCTGGTCTTTTATGGTTTTTGAGAGACACATGCATTTTTTTTGTTTCAACTCAATAAAATAGATTGTCCACCTAAAATTCCAGATGTTCCACTTTTTTTCAATTAAAAAAATCCTCCACTCATCCACTTCTTCCACTCATTCCAATTTCATGTCCAATTCCTTTTAACTTGCGTAGAAACAAAAAAAGACTGGATGTTTTTAAACTTTTGACAGGCACTGTATAATGTAAATTCTTCTAAACCCCCTATTTTGCAATTTTTACCCTTTTATTTTCTTTTTAATTTATATTTTTATTTATTTTGACAATCGTCATTGTTTTAAAGCAGTTTTACAGAGATAAAGCACTTAAAGTTGTATAAAAGAATGGAGAAGTTTAGTGCCTATAATTTTATTCCTTATAATTGTACATTTATCCCTAATGCGCGATCCAGTAGTGAGAATAGCAAGGAAAAACTTCCTGAGAAGGCAGAAACCCTGATTTAAAAGGGAACCTCATCTGGATGGCACTTAACGTCCATTCAGTACAGTTCCATCATTGTTGAGGTGTTGTAGTAGACTGTTATTAATTACAGTCTAAATCCATCCTTAAAGTTCTTGAGTTGCTCAATAACTTCATGGATCTTTAGACTGTTGGTCCTCACAGTCAGACACACAAATTCAGCACAAACTGCTGTTGAATCAACACCATGTACTTGGTTGATTATAATATGTACAATGTATCTTACATTTATCTCTGTATATTGAATAATGCTGCATAGTGACTTTTATTGTGCTGTGCTAAAAGTCGGTTGTACACATTGGCACATATACACTTTACATATTGTCCTGTTTGTTTGTTTTAGTTTTTTTTTGGGTTATATTGTGTTCATGTTTTATTATTGTGTTGTAGCACTTGGTCCCGGAGGAACGTTTCAGTGTGTACTATAGATCAACAATGACAAAAACACTTGTAAAGGAGCAGCAGTAATAAGCATGTGTTTGATTATGTATGAATTATAATAGAATTTACTGTGACATTGTTTCCCGGAGCTATTTTACACACACGGTTTTGACTGTATTCGATTACTGTTCAAGGCGCATTTTTTTATGCACAATTTGCCCTTCGAAATCAGCTCTCCACTGCGAGGGAAAATGGGCTCAGGTTGAATTCTGACATAACCCTCATTAGAGTAACTTCACAGAGAGTCAGCGTGGGTTTTTTCCCCCGCTTTTTGTTCTTTTTTTTTTTTTTTTTTCCCGCTACGTGCATGAAAATGCCAGAGATGACTTCATTAGCTCAGGAGGGGCCAGGCAGGGCAGCACCACTCGCTGGGAAGGCCCTGTTCCCAAATGCCAAACTACTGATCTGCGTACGTGACTACCTGACACTCAACATCACCCCCGCCTCAGTGCAGACATGCATCTGTGAACACATTCACACACACACACACACACACACACACACACACACACACACACACACATTGCAGAGAATCTTGAAACACAGACAAAAGCATAGCCAGTTGTACTTCCCAACCCCCACATAACAACACACATACACTATAGCACAAAGATCCCATACTATGCAAATGGCACCCAATGGGGGGTTCTGCTTGAGGCAGAGCGGAATAAAAGGATAAGCGAAAAACAAAGACAGGTGACCTCGTGCTGAATGCCTGCCTCCATGCTAATACAGTCATTGCTGGGTATTTATTTGTTTATTATTGCAAGAAAAGGAAATGTGTGCTTTTCCAGTATCCACCTCCCACTTCATGAACAATAGAACTGATACAAGATTACACTGAAGTAAGAAATCCCATTAAAAGATGTCCACAGGTTGTCCTACTCTGTGCCAGGAAACTGTAAAAAAAAAGACCTATGCCAGGAGACATATGCATATAAAGAGAATTCAATGTTGGATTGTACATGCAGAGGAACGTGGTAGTTTCTAAAAGCTTGCATTATTCATGTAACAGGTTCTCTCCTTATGGAAGACATCTTATTTACATTAAAGTCTGAGAACACCAAAACATCCGTGGTCATTTTTAGAACAAATGACCTGCATGAAAACAGCATTCTACATTAGAATCCTTAAATCTTGATGATTTTCCGAGTCCTTGCAGGTTTTGGCAGAATTCGCAGTTTGTATCAGTTTTACAACTAATAAAGAAAAATCATTACCACTTTCCAGCTTCAAGCAAAAAGCAATGTGCTGGCAAAATTCATGTCTGGGAATGTTTTTACATTTTGTAATGTTTATTTCTCTTTCACAGAATCATACTTCACACTTGTAGTAAAGGTTGACAAACACCCTCGTCTTTTTATTTCACTTCGAAAATTGTGAACAACTTTGCAGATTCTAATCTCTGGGTGGATATATTCCTGCAATCTGGCAAATTTAACCACTGGCTAGAAGCTAGACAGAGCTCATGTGGCCAATTAGTGACCACTAGCCAGCATGTAATGGAGCAAAAGTAGAGCGCGGATGCAAAGTAACGAAAACTATAACCAGACTGTGGAACAAGGGAGATGGCAAAAACTATGAAAAAGACAAGAACAACAATTGAATGAAAAACAAACACACATATATATATATATATATAT
>MU551534.1:8304654-8321020 GCA_024362625.1 Silurus asotus
TATATATATATATATATATATATATATATATATATATATATATATACGGTATATGTCTCTAAACACACACACACACAAAAAGTTGGGATGTTGTGTAAAATGTTAATAAAACAGAATGCAATTAGTTGCAAATCTCAATATTTTCACAATAGAAAATAGAAAACATCAAATGCATGACTTCGTAGTAAAGGAGGCCAGGTGCTGACGTGGCCTGCCTGCAGTCTAGACCTTTCACCATTTAAAAACATTTGGTGCATCATTAAAAAACACAACAAAGGACACCCAGAACTGTTGAGCAGCTTTTATCCTTTCTCAAACACACAGGAAGCAAAATTCCTTTAGCAAATGGTCTCCTCCGTTCCCCGATTTATATAGACTGAAGATGTGTAGCATGTTTACAACTGCAGTAAAATTACCTCGTTTTTAACTTATATATAATAATTGGGGTTTTATATACGTACACACAGAAAAAGCTAAAGAGAATTTCTAGAAAAAAGTAAGCTTGTAAGTGTATGCCTGAGAACCTCAATCACCTTTACACCCCGTTTCAGCCATTCAGAGTGGGAAAAAAGGACGAGATAGAAAATTAAAATGTCTCTAAGACTTCATGTGCTTCTCTTCTGCACTGAAAGCCTCCAAGAATTCATTACTCAAACAGTAGGCATGTACAACAAACATGAACACGCAATGTTTATTCTGGCACAATACGGAAACACACTGAAGGCTGTGCAGAAAACACACGAACTCGGTTTGGATGCTAATCAGGACTTCAGTCGAACATTTCAATATGAATAAATGCATACGTAACAGGCGAATTAATGGTCGCAACACATGTTAGTCAGAGAGAGTGGGAGAGCAAGGGCATCGACACAAAGAGCGAGCGAGCAAACAGCCGAGGAACTGAGAAACGTGGCCACATATGGAAGCATTTGTATGTTGAATGACTGCATGTACTTTAAACTTAGAAAGCACACAATAGCAGAGGTTGAATTTATTTTGCTGCCGTGGTTGATTTATTCTGACCGGATCCGAACGCGATGTCTTTTTTCTACAGGAGTGTTCTGTTCCAGGATCGGTACTAGCATCAACGAAACGCCAAGAGAAGACATTGTGCTTCGGAACAACGATAAGGTGCCTATGGTGTAGTTTCAGAGAGATGTTGAATCTATACTCGGACATACTGACGCTGATCCGGGAGCTTGTGGTGGTTTTTACACCAATCAGCTATAACATAAAAAGACAACATGCATATGAAGTATGTAACACTGATTATCTCATTAGAATAGCAACCATCAAGAGGTGAGATATACTAGCCAGCATCTGAACAGTTCTCATAGTTACAGTATCTGTTAAAAGCGGGGGAAAAATTAGTTTTTTAATTTAGGGAAACGCCACTACATTTCAGTCAGATACCTTTTTTTACTAAACTACATTTTTCTAAATCAGTCTGTTAAAAGTTTCTGAACCCTTTAGATTTAGAAGTAGATCTAATCGAAAAAATTAAGACAAAAATATTATGCTTGGTTATTTATGAGAGAACAATTATCCAATATTAAATATCAATTAGTGGCAAAAGAACATAACATTTCTGGTAACTGTTGATCACAATGACTTGGAGAAATATCAACCCATTACTCAGTACAGAACAGAACAGATTTAGGTCCAGGATCATGATGGGTTTCATTACACAAACTGCTTGCTTCAAATCATTCTAGAACATTTCTACTGGATGAAGGTCAGGACTTTTTTTTGTAAGGAAATCTGAAGGGTTCACAAACTTTTAAGCACCACTGTCGATATGCGATAGAGCAAATGAATTTCCTGCAAAGAATATTACACTGACTACACTGAGCATGTCTTTATTGTCTAAGGAGAAGCTGGTGGAAACTCATGTTTGAGATTGACTTAGAAACGATGAGAGAATGTGTACACAATGACCTTCTTCACTCACTGTGCTGCACAGGTAAACATCTCAACATCACTGAGTCAAACGTGTCTCCCAGCAGGTCAACATGCAGCGTTCTTGTCACTTTTAAAGACAGAAACAGCACTCTTCCACAAGAGATTTGTCCGCTAACAGTTCACCAAAAGAGCCAAAAATCTCGTGTGAACAGAGCAGTCAAATCTCAGCATAAAACCGAGAACGAAGGATGAAATGGGCAAATTAACTAAGCGGAAAAAATCAAGAACTGAGACACAAAGTGAAGAATTAAGGTTGAACCATTGAGAATAGAAACAGCATTGATTTTTAATCTAATGTACACTGATGAAGTGATGTTGCTTTTTCTCCAGCCAGCGATCCGAGTTTCACTACATATGAGCCTGGTCTAAGTTCTTGTTTTTTTTTCTGGTTTGGTGCAGCACCTATATATATTTGAAAGGCAAAAAAAAATTAAGCAATTCACATTATCTATATTACAGCTTTTACAATAAAATAATATTGAGCAAGCAGAGATGTGGTTGGGTGCTGGGTTCTGAATGGTGGACACAGCTGGAGGAAGTAAGTGGTCCTGATTACACACCTGTGCTTAGTTTTACCAGTGGGCTGCTCCATTTGCTTTTCCCATGAACCAGCAGTTTCTCCATAAATACATCGACCAGGCATAACTTTATGACCACCTGCCTAATATATTGTTGGTCCCCCTTTTGCTTGCAAAACAGTTTTGACCCGTCGAACATCAAAAGCATTAACTTTTAAGCATTAAATTTGAGCCACAGGATCTCGTCTGTTGGATTGGACCACACGGACCAGCCTTCGTTCCCCACATGCATCAATGAGCCTTAGCTGCCCACGACTCTGTCGCTGGTTTACCACTGTTCCTTTCTTGAAGCACTTTCGATAGATACTGACCACTGCAGACCAGAACATCCCACATGAGCTGCAGTTTTGGAGATGCTCTGACCCAGTCGTCTAGACGTCACAATTTGGCCCTTGTGGAACTCAAATCCTTACGCTCTCCCATTTTTCCTGCTTCTAACACATCAACTTTAAGAAAAAATGTTCACTTGCTGCCAAATATATCCCACTGACTAACAGGTGCCATGATGAAGAGATAATCAGTATTCTTCATTTCACCGCTCATAATGTTATAATCTTATAAAGTTATGTATTATCGGTGTAAAATAAAATATTCAACATGTTTTTCTGCCTTTAACCATTTCAATGGCAGCTTCCTATTGTTTATATATGTTTCCTAAACTTGCCACTCTGTAGCTGAACTTCATACATATGCACTTTACATAATTAAAGTGAATTCAATCCAAAGTTGGAGCAAGGAGCGATGTTTGGTTCCAACGTTACCATAACGACAAGTATCCCTTGAGACATTTTTTTTTTTCACCTCTCGGTCGAATGTCATCCATGTCTGATTATTAAAAACAAAACAGTGAGAAGGTAAAGAGCCCGAAGATTTTGTGTTTCATTCTGTATTGCAAGATTGAATATGTTCTCAAGAAAAATCACTTGAAAGTCCTGCATTGCCTCATGTTTGCTAAGAGGGACACAAGGAATAAAATATAATTCCCAGAGGTATGACGTGGAACTCTGTAGGAGGAACGGCACCGACAGCCTTTAACTAATCAATATATATAAAAGCTTGTGGGTTATACATAGTTATTGCCTGTGACCTTTAGACAAACCATCAGTGCAGCGGCGTTAACCAGGGATTCCCACCCCCAACCCCCCGTGATGCTCATCTACTCTTACATGTCTTTATACCCCCCCCCCCCCATCATTCTTTCTGTCTTACACACACAACCACTAATATCCATACACACTAATTCCACACACAATCTCAGCACAAAGTATTTATATTCTGAGTATTCAAGTTTTTATTTTTTCCGATTTTCATCTGCCGATGTGGAATCTCAGCTTCTGCAGGACCTTTTAGTAATAAAAGTAGTCTCACTGTAGCTTGCCAAGGCACTGCGGTCCCACGCTGATCTATATTTGATTAATGCACCCTGTGTCAGGATAAATGCTTCATAATTAAACAGACACTGAAAGGGAATGCAGCCAGGGGTTTCGAGTTCAAAGGAATAGTGTGAAAAGAATTTTACACAATTTTACAGCCTGTATGTATAATACATCCTGATCCGTGTGCGAGTTCTGAATTTCTGTTATAGTTTACTAACAGCTTCATTTTTTTTGATCAGGAAAGCTGTGCTTCCTAAATTAACTGCAACACCATATGTACATCTGAAATGTCCTGGTTTCTACTTAGATCCCTGAATGATCTAATAATACTTATCACTTATACACTCTTTGGGTCATTGGGTCTGGTTTTACAAATTGGTGTTTGGATCTACAGCAAACAGGCATAACATAATGAGCGGTGAAGTAAATAACACTATTTCTTCATCATGGCACATGTTAGGGGGTGGATATATTTATTAGGCAGCAAGTGAACATTTTCCCCTTAAATTTAATGTGTTAGAAGCAGGAAAATTGGGTGAGCGTAAAGATTTAAGTTTGAGTTAGATAAGGGCCAAATTGTGACGTCTAGACGACTGGGTCAGAGTATCTCTAAAACTGCAGCTCTTGTGGGATGTTATGATCTGCAGTGCTCAGTATTTATCTAACGTGCTCCAAGGAAGGAACAGTGGTGAACCGGCGACAGGGTCGTGGGCGGCCAAAGCTCAAATGATGCACGTGGGGAGCAAAGGGTGGTCCGTGTGTTCTGATCCAACAGGTCTTGCATATAAAAACTTTTATCGTTTGTCAATCTCTGGCATTCAAAATTCATTTTAAGACAAAAGCCACCCATGTCTGTTGTTTTTCTATTTTACCCACAATCCTAAAATGGGAGACCAACACAATATTAGGCAGTGGTCATAAAGTTATGCCTGATCAATGTATATATTTCAAAACACACAAACACACACACACACACACACACAAAACACCTTCCATTTAGCGTGAGCGAGTTCCAACATTTTTTTACAATCAGTTAAAAATGTACCACTCGCAGTTTACCTGACAGTTGTACAGAGGTGATAATACACTACATCTCTATATAAAGCCCAGACTTTCGAGACTCTGGTCTGCTCTGAGAAAGCTCATACACAACCCGAGAGCACGGGTCATGATGCTGAAAAGTCACAGCTTAGGTTTCATTCCAAACTACACACCGTCTTCATGAAGTCTGGCGAAGGTTATACTTAAAGTATTATGCACAAGTGACGGCATACTTCCTGTAATACAAAACCCTAAAATAATATGGGGAACTGGCGGATTGCTTTTTATTTCTTTTCATTTCGTAAAATGCAGGAATATAGTGGGATTTTCCACAGATCTCAAATACCACTTTTTACTGTAGATCCCTACTCTAGAGGACTTACTTCTCTGAAAAACAGACCAGAGATATTAACCTTAAAACTTAGGGGAATTTTTGTACTTGACCCCATAAAAAGAATCCATCAGAGGAGTCTCAACCCTGAACATGCACCTTGTCTTGAAGCTTCGTACCTGTACATGTACCTTGTAATGTCCTTTAAAGTATCAAGGGAGCTTGGACCTTCATTAGCCTCGATACGTAGGGTTCAGTGAACAGCTGTATGAACAAAATTGTTGTGTGCAATGACAAAAAGACGGTTGTTTATGGTCAAAAACTGGTGGTATACATACATGAAATCAGTCAAAAAACAAAACAAAAATGGTCAACCAACAATTACTGAACCATTTGAGATGGAATACTCCCACTCATGTACAGTATGAAACCCGTATTTGCATAAAAAATCAGAAATGATTAGAAAAATCACTTCCTGATTTGTCAATGGACGTAATACTAGGCTCCCAATCCAGCTCCCCCTGACCAGTCAATTCCTCTCCACTGCTTTCTTTCTCTACTTATCCTGAGGCATCTGGAGGTTGTGCCAGCTCCAGTTGTTTCCCACCTCATGAACATTATAGGCTTTCAAAAAAGTATTTGCCGACCCCGCAAAAATTCCAAACCACCAGACGTAATAGCACCAATTGGATCCCACTTCATGTAGAGTTTGGCATTAGACCTCTTAAAATTTTTAAAGGTTTTGGCAAGGAATATTTGGTGTTGGATCTACGATGATCTCAAATGTTGAGCTTTATTTTAATGAGTTGCTCAGTAGCTCCTGGTTCTACAACATCAACTGACTGTATACGACTGTAAAAAGGAAATTACACCTAATCACACACTCTGATGCTCATGGTGGTTCTCACGCTCCTAACATCCCCCAAATGAGGATGGGTTCCTCTTTTGAGTCTGGTTCCTCTCAAGGTTTCTTCCTCATGAAGTTAAACAAGTTAAAGATGTAAAGATGAACAGGTATAAAGTAAAAAAAGAAAGAAAGAAAGAAAGAAAGAAAGAAAGAAAGAAAGAAAGAAAGAAAGAAAGAAAGCCCATAAAATCTAAGATTACGAGATTAAAGTTGTATTAATGGCAGGAAAAGGCGTAATATTTTAAGACAAAAAGCTGTGTGCTGGTGTTCAACTCCTTCAGGACAGATTTATTTGATCATCCTCATATTCTCTTGAGAAACATCAACTCCTCTTCGGACAGCACGCAGATGTAGCCATCGATATTCTACATTACCGGTTTCGTGAATAACTGCTGTGGTGTCCCGATAATAACTCTGTGCTGAGGCACCAAAAGACAAAGAATTTCCTTATTGCTAAATGCTAACCTGAAGTAGAATTTAACTAAATACTCCACATCCATTTTTTGCAAAACAGTTTTTAGCAATTTTGTGATTTTTTGCAAAATATTACCACTTCAATCTCATATCGCTACGATTTTATTCTCAAAACATTTTGAATTTAAGTGAATTTTGTATTTTTTTAACCTGCCGCTAAAACTCGGTCGTACCATATAGCAAAAGCGACACAATATAAAACAATATTTTCTAACTATCGTGTATAAACTCATTCTGAAACTAAACGTAGTACGTGGAGCTAAAATCATGTGACAAAGGGGAGCTAGGACGGTAGCTGTTAATTAGCTGGTGGTTAAGCAGTCATTGATATTCATGCATGGTTTTCAGGGTAAAGAGAAAAGTGTGAAGATGTCCCCAGGTCTTTTACGTTGAAAAAGTGTTCAATTATTTATTACGCTTCTATTTGAATTAGTTCAAATACATGTATGTAGGATCTGAAAGAAAGAAAGAAAGAAAGAAAGAAAGAAAGAAAAATACCAAACTTATCTAGGCATCTATCACACACACACCAGCCCTCTGATACAGCCAGCAGCATCAAAGCCCAGCATATCATGTCCTTTGTTTTGTATTTTTTTTTCCCTGTCTGCATTTTGGCAGAGAAAATCTTTCAATTAGGCCTTTTTATAGCTCCTGCCTGGAGGAAAGAGTATCTTGAGATCTCCGTCAACCCACACACACACACACACACACACACACACACACACACACACACACACCATGATATCAGAGAGCTGGCCATGTGCATTCTGCAGGACGCTATTTTTTCAGGAGGCTATTTTTTACCACACTAACATGCCGAGCATCTGTACAGACCTGCATCTTTGTGTATTTACTTTACATTTTAAATGGGGTCTAGGGAACAAACTGCCTGCTCAAATGTTAATCATCCCAATCACTCTGACCTACATGGAGCTAGATTTTTATTTTATTTTATGGAGGTATTCTCCTGTAAGAACATTGAGATGGTGAACAGTTCATTGCGTTCAATTCATAGTGTCTAAAGTGGTGTAATACCTGAAAGTAGGCATTTTTGGTTGCGTTTTGAATGACTTGGTCAAATTTCCATTTTTGTAGCTTTGTATTTCATTAACTGAGGCTAAAAAAGTCTAAAATAGCATCATAATGAGGCAAATTCAATATCTATTAAAATCTAATATTAAAAAGTTATTACAAGGTTAATTCTTAGCCAAGTCTTAGAGTTTCATTGAGCAACCAAATGCAGTTTGCAGGTGACTAGCGTTACGAGAAAAACCATTTGGAGGCTCAACAATGTGCCATCTGGGGCTGTCAGTGCTATGATTGATGACCATTTAATCTAAAAATGAATCACATACACACTAAATAAATGAAGAGAGGCCTGGATTTGGTGCTCGGAATTAAAAATGCCTGCAATAACTTATAGCGTTAAAAAAATGGGGGAAAAGAAGCGATACAAGCAGGATGTCATTGCAAAACTGATTTTCCCCCCATCGGTTCGAGGTGCTTTTGCTCTCCCGCCAGTCAAAGAGCTGCGTTAATGCAGCAGCCTGTTGGAGATACAATCTGAAATACCATCTGGTTATTGCAAATGAATAGACATAATGGGACTTGCCTAAGGGGTGGCAGTGGCTTCCCGCTTACCCCCCGTTCCCCCGCCTTCAAAATACGGACTCCTGTGGAGCTCTGAGAGTGAGTGGGGTGGGGGACTCTTCACGGCTGTAGAGCTGTTCAACTCAGAAGGTGGTGAAAAACAAATTGTACCGAGGGCAAGACTGGAAAAGATGATCAGTGCACCCTCATCATTATCATCATTATCGTTATCTTAACCTCTATGGTACAAAGAATATATTTTGTCTAAGTGCATCCTAATGTCTAATTGTAAGGGAACCAATTCTGGTGGATCTTACTAATTCTTTAGGGGTAAACCCTCATCTCCCGCAGCAATCGTTTAATACTCAGCCAAGCTCATTCCTCACTCCCTAAAGGCTTGGAGAATCAATGAACTGGTGATTCCCAATGCGATTCCGGAACGCCTTGCGAGACTTTCGCAGATCACATAGTCCATGGTTCGAATGCAGCAGGCTTGGACTGTTCTGTAGCCTCGAGGTGTGGCTTCCCATAAGCAAAGGAGCCAAGCACCAGACAGTTTTCCAGATGCTACTACTCAGATTCGAAAAAATGAGGATACGGGCCAGCAGCATTAAATTTGTGTTTATTGCCCCTAACGAACGTCAAGGGGAGCCAAATAGGTCCTGAAGGGCTAAGCTGTTATTACTGTGAGAAAGACACCATGATGTCAGCTTTTGGTTCTGTTGACTGAGCAAGCACTGAGAGCCATAAAAACCAAATTAATAACTGCAGCAATTGTAACAAAAGACAGAGTTAGAAGTATTTTATAATGAGATTTCACCAGAATGGTGCACTTCACTAATTACACTTGGCCTGAGTAACATAGTCACATCAATGATCAATCCTGGGACTATTGGGGGCGGCCTCAATCATAGATGATCCCAATATTCTGTTAAACAGTTTATGTTAGGAGTTTCCTCATCATCAGGTGAACCACAGCTGTCAGGAGAACTGGGAATCAGTTCCCTGGATCATGTGTGGGCCAAAAAAGCATTCATGCATTCAAACAGCCTTTAATAGGACAAAAAAAAACCATCAAGGGTAAAATTCTTGTGATCTACCTGCACATAACCTTGGCGCAGTCCTGGACAACCAACTCCCCTCAGTCAAGCGAATTGCTTCTCAACAAAATCAGCAAGATCCACCTTTTCTATCCATAGAGGGCCACTCAGTCAGTAATGTTCCAGGAGGCCACTGCAACCTCGTCCTGACTGGTTTTCCCCTTTCATGTCATGTTATTCAACCCTTGTGACCGATTAAGAAAGCAACCCATTTCACCCCATCGTTGTATCCATCCTTTGGCCTTCCTCTATCTGCCCACATCAAATTTAAAGCTCACCTACTTTAAGGCAGTTACCCCAAATGCTTTCTTCAGTCCACAAGCACACCTCATCTCAACCGCCCATCCCTCAGGGTAGAAGGAAAGCATGTATCAAGACTTTTCATTGTCTACCTTTACACAGAGTAGATAGTATTCATTGGAACAATAGATGCAAAAACACACATTACCAGTATAATTTGTGCAAGACTGCAGTTGCTCAGGCAATGGCTTATTTTATTATTACATCGTTTCATTAAAACAAAACGTTTCTGTGGCGAAGGACAAGCCTTTTACAGTAAGGACCTGGACAAGGATTGCATTGATTCTAAAGGATGCCTTTTCTAACCCACTTGGTACGTTTTATTTCTTGCATTTGCTGTGACTGTTGTGACTTTACAAAGTGTTTGCCTTTAGACTCTCCTTATGTAACATGATAAAAAAATAATAAATAAATAAACACAAATTAATTACAAAAAGGACTCTTTTCCGTCACGGCACCCAGTTTATTGGAATGAAATTCTCTTGGCTGTCGAAAATTGCGAGTCAGTGTCTTCAAACAAAAACTAAAGTTCCAAGCACTTGTATTCTCATTTTATGCGGTACTCCCTTAACAAGGTTTTGTGTTGCTGATATTTTTAGTCCCTGACCCAGTCAGCAAGGTCTTGGATATGTTTTTGACAGCGACTACAAATCGCTTCCATAGTTTGCTCCTGATCAGGTTGTCAGCCAAATGGTACAAATGGAAACACAATGTGACAATCCATTACTAAACATCAAACTGACTACACTTTAGGGATGTGCATCTCCGTAACTGAGGCCGATGTGATTCATTTTGTGATTTTGCGATGTGATGTAAAATGATTCCCATCATAACGATGCTGTGCGATCCGATTTTGGTTCGATTCAACACAATGCGATTAAATGCAATGGGAAAAAAAATGTGCAATTTAATATGGTGCAGAAAGTTCACTATGATTTCTTTTGTTCAGACAAACAATTTACTCGATTTACTTAAGAACCTTCTGACTTCTAATGCATGACCCTTTCACAGACATGGGCTTTGTTTGAAAAAGAAAAAAGGTTAAATAAAACCATTCATGCTTTTCCTGTTGTGTGTGCAGGAAGTTACAGCTCTACCTCTGCCATGGTAATCTGTATTCTATGTGACTCTCAGGACACGCCTCGTTCTTCGTGGTGTT
The DNA here is from genome assembly GCA_024362625.1 of Silurus asotus. Taxonomy (NCBI): domain Eukaryota; kingdom Metazoa; phylum Chordata; class Actinopteri; order Siluriformes; family Siluridae; genus Silurus; species Silurus asotus. The sequence continues at coordinate 8,315,473 of MU551534.1, forward strand.
GCGATGCATCATATTCAAGTAGCAGCAGCGGTGCTGAGAGAACGTGCTCGAGAAACAGTTTAGCGAAGATAAATCGATCTACATATCAAATAATGGTCACAAATTATTGATTACTTTCTATAAATTAAAAAGTATAGCGCGTCATACATAACAGTTCTTGCCTTTGTTCTGCTGATTAGTTCCTCACCAATGCAGTAGGACACCGAGATCGGGAGATCACTAAACTTGGTTTATTAAAAACTAAACCCTTTTAGTGATATTACATCAAAATGCAAAAACGATGGTTTCTTTATGTTTTAGTTTGAAATTATCTGAAATGATCTGAAACTTCGGAAACGTTCGGCTGTTTTCTTTGGCCTCAATCTTCTCCTCGCCCCTCGCTGTTTTTTCCCCTTTCCCTCATAAATTTTTTTTAAAATAATTCTTCTGCAGCATCTTCTGTGCTACCTGTCCAGAACGCTACAGAGTTTAACGGGTAGTGAGTCAGTAATAATGGTCCGTGGGGAAACACAATGCTGTGTGTGTAGTTAAATGGACTAAACGAAGCATTGAGACAATTCAGAATTTTTTTTTTTTATCGCATTCCCCGATAAAGCATTTCAGCCCTAGATTAAACAGACTTTTCTTTCCCACGATTCCAAATCGGAGAACTGTTCTAGTGGCATTGTCTCCAGATCTTATTTAACAGGTTAACAGTTTGTTGTAGTACTTCGTTTATAACCTTAAAATTCACTCACTACATACAAATAAATCATTTTTCACGGATGCAAATGTGTTAAAAATAAGGCATTGTGATACTTGTATCCGATGCTCACACTTTAAATTGATGCATCACGTTGACTTTCATGCCCATACAATTCGTTAAATCTTACCATCTCTCCTACCCATAGATACTTCTCTTAGGTACATATTTTTACTCATAAATAAAAATCCCGAATTTTGCCAGTACAATGTATGGAGAGCAAATTCCTGACTTATTGTCGATTCTTGTGTAGCAATCTAACCCTTCGACTTAAACTAGAATGGAAGCTATCAAAAGAGCTCTAAGCAGGGGGTGGAGTGTAAGGAGGTGACACTCATTATGCCGGCCACAATTGTATGGACCACTGACATCTCTTTCATGCAGCCGCTTATGCATTCGCCATCGTCGCTCAGGCTAAATCAATGTGTCAGCAGCAGCTAGCTCATTATCCTGCTGCCTACTGCGTCGTAGCAGCTCATTGCACTGATTTTTATTATCCAGATCAGCCCCTCAACACATCACCTGCTCTCATATGTGGTCTTTTTATTCTCTCTCTTGCTGTGAATCCAATAGAAACAAAGAAATTCTCGTCTTGTCAAATAGGAGGAGTGAAACTCTATACGGTGAAAGATCTAAAGAGAAGACTTGCTGATCTAAGTAGTATGAGGACCTTTCAAAAGTGAGGTCTCACCTGCTGACCATGGTGCTGAAATATGGAATACAGTAAGCATTATTATGGAAACGTTACACCAGATAAAGAATGTCTACAGACAGAATGGGATATGCATCTGTACTATGGGACAGGTTGGTTATATTTAGAAAGCATACATTGTGCACACAGATCATCAGCATCACCATACATCTTTGTAAACGCTAATGCGTTCCTTACTGGCGTACAATCTACATGTGCGCATCGTTAAATGAATCCAACGCCATCTGATTGAGGACGTAAGGAATTACATTAGAGACAGTCACTTATAACAGCTGAAGAGCTATCGACCCATTCCCTGTAAGCATCGTAACATTTACCACGGCGACACCTCACTGTCACTCCCCTACCCCCTAGGCTCAACCAATCAACTTATCCTGCTGCTGCGCCTCCAGCCAATAGGCTATTGATTAACTGACTTTGTTACTTCTCAAATGAGATTTAGTATGAGCGGTTCGGATTCACTCTGGAGACCAGCGGCAGACAGAGCTTAAATAACCCTGATTTATTATTCAGCGTACAATTCTGCCAGTGCATGTATCATACAAATAGGTTCCAGGAGAAGCCAGAGCATGAGCACCTACATTATAGTTCCTTGAGTCAAGCCAAGTCAAGCTGCATTATTGTCATTTCAACCATTTCTCTTCCAGGACTAAGCATATGACAACACTGAACTTACTAAAGCATAGCAGCCCTAATAAAAACCTAACATACCTAAAAAAGATTAAGCATTTGGACACAAGACAACCATGACTATACACCGACCTTATAACATTATCACCGATGAATTAATTAACACTGATTATCTCTTCATCATGGCAACTATTATTGGGTGGATATATTAATTAGGCAGCAAGCATTTTGTCCTCAAAGTTGACCTGTTTAAAGCAGGAAAAATGGGCGAGCTAAAAGATTTAAGTGAGTTGGACGAAGGCCAAATTGTGGCGTCTAGACGACTGGGTCAGAGCATCTCCAAAACTGGAGCTCTTGAAGGCTGTTTCTGGTCTGCAGTGGTTAATATCTATCAAAAGTGTTCCAAGGAAGGAACAGTGGTGAACCAGCGCCATGGTCACTGGCGGCTGATGCTAATTGATGTGCGTGGGAAGCAAAGGCTGGCCCGTGTGTTCCGATCCAATAGACGAGCTCCTGTAGCTCAAACTGCTGAAGAAGTTGCTGTTAATGCTCAACAGGTCACGATTGTTTTGCCAGCAAAAGGAGGACCAAAACAATATTAGGCAAGTGGTCATAATGTTATGTCTGAACAGTGGCCATGAATTTATGCCTGGTCGGTGCATAAGCTTGAAGATGTCCTTCTTAAACCAGTAATATGGAGTTGCCAATTTCAACCCCCCTTTGCTCACCTCTTTTTTGCATACATAAGTATTTATCCTGTATATCTGAAAGTCTGTAGGTCCGTCTAAATTTGCACCCATTCTGTAAAAAGGAGAATCAGTAAGGTCGAACGCCGATGCGCCATGAGAAGGCTTGGCTCGCAAAATGATGTGTCCATTCATTGGTGTCAGGACTCTGTGCAATCCAATAGATCTCATCCATGTCTATAGGACCTCGCCATAGGCTTGAATCAAAGTTAAAAGCATACAATTGTCTATAATGTCTTACTAGTGTGTAGAATGACCATTTCCCTCCACTGGAAATACATGACCCAAACCCTGCATTCTCAGAACATTACCCCCCCCTCCACCAAACTACTATGAATATGGTAATTAGTGTCACCTGCTATCTTCCAAACCCAGCTTCATCTAACTGGGTACTAGGTAGTGAAGCACGATTCATCACAACAGAGAATACATCTCCATATTTAGTGTGGGATGTATTTTGCATTACTCCACTCCATGTGTCGTATTACTCGCAGTGATCTGGGCTTCTGTGTGGCTTCTCCATTATCATCCTTAACCTGACATCAATAAACTGACAATGAAACAAGATACATAAACAGAAATCCTAGACACGGAGACCAACAAGGATGAGACCAAATATGCAGTGTAAGGTGAAGCTACACTCTATGGTCAAAATGTGTGAACACCTGACTGTAATCTCATTCCACAGTAAGTTTCCATTTACTGTTATTATAACGTCCATTCTAAAGATCCATCCTAAGGATTCCTAAACAACTCAAGAACTTCGAGGATGGATTTGGACTTTAATATCATAATAAGACCACTGCATTCTCGTCCAACTGTAAGGCGAAGGCCATTTCCTGTTCCTGCATGACTATGCACAAAGCAAGGTCATAGACATCGATGAGATCCAGTGGCTTGCACAGAGCTCTGACCTCTACCCTATTTTGTGATGAATGGGAACATGATTTGCGAGCCAAGCCTTCTCATCTAGCATGGTGCATGACCTTAGAGATGCTCTTTTGACAGAATGAGTGCAAAGTTCCACAAAATTGTCAAATCTTACTAGATAAGTGGTAACACAAGTTATATGTGGACCTAAAATAAATAATTGAATGAATGAAATTAATAAAATATGACACTTTCTTTCTATAAATATTTTAGTTGATGACTGGGACCATTGGTTTTACCTTTCATTTTCAACTGATTTAAAATTATAAAGATGTAATTATTTGTGTTGTCTGTAGCAGGCAAATGTGAACAAACAAAAACAAAAAAAAAATCGTCATTCAAATAATCATGAAACATGAGTAGTTGACATTCAAACACTCTTTTGAAAAACAAACAAACAAAAACCAAAACTCTAATCTGGAACAGCAACTAGCCATCAGAACAGTGACAGGGACCTGGAACCAGTGGTGTGAAGTATTTAAATATATGTACTTCATTACTGTACATAAGTCAGTTTTTAAATATTAGGGATGGTAAAAGTCTGCAATCATTGCATTGGCATTAAAGTTTAAAACAATGTGATGCATCGATAAAAAAACAACAACAACAAAAAAAATACATTCTGTGTATACACACAGAACATTTGTTCAATATAAGTCAAACACTCAAGTACAGCTCAAGTCTTTTACTGAAGTTGTATTGGAATCGGTGACTTTGAACTTGGAGTAAGTTTTGCATTACGATATCTAGACTTACTCAAGTATGATTTTCAGTTACTCTTTGGCCTGGAAGCAGGGGTGAGAACTCTGCTCCTTCATGCTCCTTTAATCAATCGGGTCCATTCTCCACCACTCGAATGTGCGTGAGAGAGCAGGATGCTCTTTCAATCGGGAGTATCCATGCCGCGTCACGCGCAGCGCTGTGCCGGCGCCTCGTGTCTTCCGATAAGAAAATGAGAAGATGCACCGGAGGGCAATTGGCAGCTCGGGTGCACTTCAGTCCAGCGCTTATTCCTCAGAGGCAGCGAACACGTACAGGCATCTTCAAAAGCTGTTTCTTTCTCTTACTGTCATATCCACTTCTCAGTCTGTCACTCTCTTCCTCAGTCTTACACACACACACACACACACACACATACACTTATTCCCCAGGGTATTCCCTTTTCCCTAACCTTTCCTCAAACCCTTCTTTGGATGTGTATCTGCTCAGGTATTGCATGTGTGTGTGTGTGTGTGTGTGTGTGTGTGTGTGTGTACGAACATTACAAAGGGCAAAGGGTTAGCAAGTTAATGCCTCTGTGTTCTGGGGGTTACTGTATGTCTCTCTGACATTGTCCTCACCCCAGGGGAGAGAAATAAAAGAAAGAGTTGGGTTATAACAGAGGACGTGTAGGAGGGAGGGAAACAGAGAGAGGGAACAAGGGAAAGGAAGGGAGGGAGAGAGAAAGAGGAAGATCTTGCTGAGAGCAGAGTTGTACACCGTCTAAGCTGTATGGCTCGCAGGATAGCGGAGTCGTCAGAATATTGTGAAAACATGTGTTTGGAAATTAACCCTGCAGTGTTTTTTCGGGTTTAGGTTCAAGGTGCAGCACGAGCGAACATTCCAAACTCGTTCCTGGGAAAAAAGGAAACCTGAGGAAGTCCAGGACATGCTCACTACTGCAGAGTGGGATTATTGATTGGATGAGGAGCAGAAGTCAAAGCACTACTTATTCTAAGAACACATACATACACACTCACCCAGTGTGTGTGTGTGTGTGTGTGTGTGTGTGTGTGTGTGTGTGTGTGT
>MU551534.1:8321177-8346177 GCA_024362625.1 Silurus asotus
TGTGTGTGTGTGTGTGTGTGTGTGTGTGTGTGTGTGTGTGTGTATTTGATTAGAATGAATATACAGTCAGTGTACTGCTTTCCTTCAGCATACACATGCGACTTCATCCATTATTCACACTTACACACACTCACGATCAGTGTGTCTCATCCGAACTACAGACTGTCCTGACCATTTACAAATATTATAAATAGATAAAAAACATGTTTTTGTGTCAAAACCATCATTCTATCATTATATTCATTCAGCTGTAGAAAGAAGTGCTACAGGTGGACGTTTGTACCAACAGCGATCAAACTGTACAACAGCTCATGGCTTTGTTGGGACACTACACTGCTCTGAGCCAGGTTTAGGATTAGCTCAGCGTCCACCATTCACAACCACACACACACTGCTGTTTTTTTAACACTGCCAGTGTTCATGTTGATCATGTTTGCACTGTACTGCTGCTGTAATTCACCTGCTGTTGTATCAGTAACGTTTACACAGAAACGCTCTACTGCACACACACATATCCAACACACCCTCACATTGTATCTGAATTACTTTTAGTACACTTTTTACTCCCCGTGTTAATTATACTATTGACTCCGGCTCCCAGCTGAAACCACAGCCGTCCAATATGGACAAAATCAGAGTGCAACTCACTCATTTCCCAGTTCAGAGTCTATCAGCTGCCAATTGGTCTGTCTGTCTGTCGGTCGGTCGGTCTGTCTGTCTGTCTGTCTGTCTATCTATCCATCTATCTATCTATCTATTTATCTATCTATCCATTATTTATGTATTTTTTATTCTTTTTTTCTTATTTGCTTATTTGTAATAAAAAAAAATTTACGTTACTTTACTGTATTTATTTTTAGCTTATATTGTATTTCTTTTCGCTAGAGATCAGATTTTTTAATATCAGAAATGTTTTTTCTAATTTTTTACTAAAGCAATTTACATTATACACAGAAGATTACAAGAGAATAAATATACATACAGTATATAAAAATGTGTATACACAACAAACTGATACAGTTAAGGAAGGTTGTGATCGTGATTCAGTCTCTTTCTACTTTCACGAACTTCCTGATTTATCCTGAAGCCCATCCACTCAGTGGAGTTCTCTTCATATCAAGACCACTCTCTGCTGCTGAGGATGGGTCCACATGAACAGACTAATGATCTAGGAAGTTAGTGTGGTAGATTTCTCTCATGAACCATAAGGATGGATTTGCTTTTTCTCCTTCTTATATATATATATATATACATATATAATATATATATATAAATAAATAAAAAAAAACAGTTTGTTTTAACGGCTTAGGACTGTAATTTTAAAGAGTTTTGCATTCAGGTGTTCTCGACAATGATGGAACTATAATGAGTGTACATTTGGTGAGGATAAGTTTCCTGTTTGAGTCTGGTTCTTCTCAAGGTTTCTTTCTCATATCATCTCTGAGTTTTTTCTTACTATCACCACCACTGGCTTGCTCATTAGAGACTAATTTATAAATGAAAAATGTAATATATGTATATATGAATCTATTAATTTCTGGAAAACTGTTTAGGGACAATGTCTATTGTAAAAAAACGCCATCCAAATTGAATTGAATTGAATTATATAATTCAGTAGAGTTTTTTTATTTGTGTGTGTATGTGTGTGAGAAACATTATGAACATTGTGAAAACACCAGCAGATTGAAGGTGAATTAAAGTGACAGGATATACATATGACCTGAAATCTATCCATCATTATAACACTGTTGTTGTTTTTTTTTCTCCAAATGTTTAATGAGCATTCATCTAACCAAACATCCCTCAAGGAATTGTGGTTCGTCTCAGAATTTCAGAAATCCACTCTATTCCTAGTCAGCCTTCAACAATACAGAGGTTGTAACATGTTTCGTTACATTTGTATGCTACTTCTCATTCTTTCACCTAAAAATTACCGATTACAAAAAAGGTCCAAGTATTGCTCACCTTCATTTGAGAAGAGCACACGATCAGCAAAGGACGAACAGCAATCGACAGGCATGGTGGGAAGAAAGAAAAAGAGAAATGCATTAGAAAACTATACAAGCAATGCAAAAGTCTTGTTAATTATCTGGCATGTTAACACAATGATGAGGTGTGGTAAAGTGAGGAGTTAAAGCGATAGAGAGGTTTTCAGGCTGTAGAGTTGAGAGTCTAAACCAGGTTCACTGTAAATATTTGATTGTGATTGGCTTAAAACACAACCACAGTAACATACAGATTCAGATATATACAGAATGAGACAGATATTGCAATGTTTCCTGACATTATTAAGCAAAATAGAGGATATAGTGAATATTGTGATTTTGAAAAATAGTTCCAAGACGAATGTAATAAACTAAGTACAAATGAGAAATATGATGAAAAAGGGCACAGGGAATCAAAACCAGCAGCTTCATTATAAGTAGAGATGCAGCACAGATGCATGCACATTTCTATAATTCAGAGCAAACATTAACAACAATTATTTCAATCCATTCAGTCAGTTTTGCACGGTAAACATTAAGAACAGCTTTAATTTGTCAATGCTGGAAATTGACCATTGTATAAGGAAATAAGGGCTATTTTGACGCTATTTAAATGCTCTCTGCTTCACCTCATGACGTTATTCACCTTCACATCATGCAGTAAAATGCTGTAGCACACATCCAGCTGTGGATTATTCCAGAAAAATGCAAAATGCTGTCATGTAGACTTTCTTCTGCCAGGAAATCTGCTGAGCAGTAAGAAGCACTGACACTGGAGACTCCTTTCATAAATGTTTAATAAACATCTTTTTTCCATCATTAAATAAAAAAATCCATTTAATATCCATGCAATCTCTTCATCCATCTCTAATTAACGTTTGATTACGTGAAACGTCCATCCCTGTGAATTAGCTGTTGCTATAGAAACGATTAAAAATAGAAACAATCCCCAAACGAGCCTCCTATTTTTTGCCGAACTGTAGTCAAAGACTTATTCCCTGACCAGTCAGAAGGGAGAACTCAATAATGCTGTGCTGTAATAATAATTACACTATTTGTCTGAGCTTTTAACTGAAATAAAGTTTAATAACCCAGATTGTATGATGTACAACAGGGGGCGCCGACCTTTTTGTTCACCATGGACCAGTTCTATGTTGAAAAGCTGTGGAGTGTGAGAGATGGAGATTTATTTATTGAATGATTTTTTTATGCAAAACGATACAAAAGCCAACTTGTTACTGATGCACATTTTTTTTAATGGCAATGCGAATCTGTAAATCTTATCATCCCTATATCCATATATATATATATTTAAACATTTTTCAAATTGAAAATAATTTGAAAAATAAAAGCCATCAAGAAACTTCCAGCACTTTGGCAACACTCCTTATTTCCCCCATTTTCTTAAAAAAAAAAAAATCTTAGCTTTTTAAATAAACGTATTAAAACGATTCGTCTCGGAATGCAGAGCGGAAAAGTTTGTATCGGGTCCCTCATAAAAGCATAAATGACGCTCGTCTGTGAGATGCTGTCTGCCTCTGATCTCGCTCCCAACACCAGGCTGGAGGAGACCCGCAGCTTTCTCATTCGTTATTAATCAGCTAATTAAAAACATTGCACTCCACCTATCTGAGAAGAGATGATGAATGGAGAAGGAAGGGGCGAGAAAGCAGGACAAGTCCCCTGAGGCGAGAGGCAGGACACAGGGTGTGAGAGAAAGCGAGAGTGCGAGAAAACTGGATGATGTGCAAATAAATAAACAGGCGCACTTTTTTTCTTTTCACCCCGACATTGTTTAACTTCTTCTCATCGGCAATAATTTAGGAAACAGAGTCTAAAGAGATTGCATCAAAATTACGAAATGAATGGCACAGATATGTTGGGGGGTGGGGGGGGTACACTACAGCAGCCTTATAATCCTGTGGTAGATTCTTTCCGGAAGATTTCCTCTGCCCTAAAGGTGAACCAATAAAAGCAGTGCATCAGGGGCACAAGAAACAATTAAGAATCAGTGCAGTGAAGAAATCGCTGACTGGCTACCACATTCTTTTTTTCTTTTTACATTCTTGTACAATCCAGGCATTCGGGCGGGTTTCAGCACTACGGACAGCTCCTTAAACGTGTTCACGCATGACCACTGCATGGTCCTTCCCCAGACATTCAGACAAGCTACAGATTTCCCCTTTAATCACAAGCCTTTTCTATCACAAACACTCGCACCCAATTCGGTCGGCGCCTCCAACTTAAAAACTAATTAAGCCACAGGAGGGAACATGCTCCAGATATTTTTTTTTTATCCTTTTCCTTTCCATAGCCACATGATTAAAACGACAGAGCGAGCGAGGCATCGGGACGACTAAAACAGTAGGGGCAGAGGCCGTGCCCTCACGTGCACCAACTGTCCTGAAAGATAAACAGAAGGGCTCGCTGTGACCGCTCAGCCTTCCTCGGCTTCCTGTTACTTTATGGAAAATAAATAATCTTCTAATATAGAAGAAGGGCAGGGAGAGCGTGTGTATAGGGCTGTTACAGTATGGAACTGGGACACGTCCTTGATTCTTATTCGATGCACACCTACTCGTTTTACCTGCATCTTCGTCCGATTTCACCTTGCTCGCTTCTTTCTATTCGTATCACGCCGTTCGTGTAATTAAAAGAAAGGGATTTAAGTGTGTCAGCCGTGAGCCTACCACAGAGCTCAGCTAAATGGCGGCATATCAGAAATGATGATGTGACTGTGATTGGCATGTAAATAAATTTTCAGATCTCAGTCAGTTAAGTCTCTATCGGTGGTGCAGCATCGGGGCCTGCAAGACCTTCTCTGCGGGGTTAAACCACATCAGAATCACTGACTTACGTTTTAATGTTTTTGTCCGTCAATTTGTAATAAATTATTTCCAATAGTCATTTAATCCGAGTGCCAGGTGTATACGTTGGAGTTTCTATCCAATCAAATTCCAATTGATTTGGTCGCAGATACTCTTGCAAGGACTTTTACAAGACTGCCTTGGCAAGAAAAGCCGGACATTCTGAGGAAAGGTCACCAAAACAGTTCAGCACAGTGTTTTTCATGAAACATTTGTACTTTTTTGTTTTTTTTCCTGTACAATTTGCACAAAAACACGCAATTCGGTTTTATTTTAAATCCCCAGCATAACGGTAACGTACAGAAAAAATGCACAAAAGATTTACGGAAAACCAGGGGACTTTTTTTAAGGTTAATAAAGAGAAATGTATTCATTGGGTTTTTTGTTTTTGCCATTTATTCTCACTGTATGAGTTTCCTGTCTGTGATACAGGACTTTTTCAGAGCCTTTGCTCTGTTTCACCTAGCTACTGCTTACACACAGGTGAACTCAATTACAACCTTCACACTATTTAATAGACTCACACTCATGGTGAAGTAACACACTTTGTGACTAGTGCTTTAGACATACTAAGATGTAAATGATTTTGAACATTGTCCCACAGCAGCTTTACAGAAATTAAATTATAAATATTTACATTTTATCATCATAAATTAAACCCTATACCTTTATAATTTATGAGCAAGCCAATGATTCAGATAGTGAGGAACAACTCTGAGATGGTATGCTGAAGAAACATTGAGAGGAACCTGACTCAAAAAGAAACCCATCCTCATCTGAGTGATGCCGAATGTCCATTTAAAAACTTTTGGATACCACAATGCTGTTCATGGAAATTGCAGCCGTATACCATTGTAGCAAACCATTTATATCAATTACAGTCCAAATCCATCTTCATGGTTCGAGTTTAACCCTTTAAGCTCATGCAACTTTTGGCTGTTCATGTAGAACCATCCTCAGCTGCCGGAAGTGGTTTCCAAATGAAGCGCACTCCATCCAGATAAAGGGCGTCTAGTCCGGAAAAAAGAAGGCGACAAAATCGCTAGTTTGGATCATAATTTGAAATAAAATCCAACCATGACATGGCCTAGATTCCGTAAGACGATCATGCTAATTGACTGCACCGACACATAAAGGTCTTTTTACTCTACAAGTTGAATGCCTTGAGAAACTCATAACTACAACCTAATTGTACTTTTCATTGTTAAGCCCTGCATATGGCTCCATTACAGTGATGGATCCCTGGGCCACCCACAGCTCCAACCAGCCTCAGCATTTGTCTGGCAGACTAGAAGTGCTCGGTATCCTCCCTAGACATCCCATCATGCCAGTGGTCCCTTTGATGTCGACATCCAGAAGCTCTGAATTAGTTAGGGAAAGGCAAAGCAGCTCCCAATCTGCATGCTAATTAAGTTCAAACAGCTGGTCCTCTCCTAATCTGAACGCAATAAACACTCGCGCAAACCATCACATTTCTCTTCACTGGCATCAATGCTTCCGGGTGAGAACAGAACATCACGTTTATATTATATTAGATAATTCATCATTTTTATTAATATTTCCTAACCTTAAATATCGACTACATTCATAGAACATTATCGTGTCTGTGGTAACGGTGAATTCACAATAAAGGCTTCATAATACATCATTTGCTCTGATTTACTCTGTAAACAAAAGTCTTGGGACACCTGACTTTTCCACCTATATGTGGTTCTTCCCCAAACTGTTACCACATACTTTTGTAGTTTGTCTTTGGATGTTCTTGCAGAAACCTTCCCTTCTGTTCAACTAGGAGAACCTTGTGCACAAAGCTATCTTATGCTTTCTATGGGTTGGAGTGGAAGATCTCCTGCTATAGAGCACTGACTTCACCCCAGGCTTCCTCACCTCACTTACTTCAGAAACCGATGCCCTTATTAACGCCATCGTGTCTAAAAATCTTCAAAAACACACTCCAAAATCTTTCCAGAAAGAGGTTATTATACCAGCAAATGGGGACTATATGTGGAATGGGGTGTTTCACGAACATACAGATGGTCAGGTGTCCAAACTTATGTCTATAGTATATTGGATGGATGGATGGATGGATGGATAGATAGATAGATAGATAGATAGATAGATAGATAGATAGATAGATAGATATAGATAGATAGATAGATAGATAGATAGATAGATAGATAGATAGATAGATAGATAGATAGATAGATAGATACTTAGTTACTGTACTTAAGTCGATTTTTCTGGTATCAGTATTTTACTTCACTATTTATTTTTTTACTTTCACTCATTAAATTATTAAACAAATCTCTGTACTTTCTACTTCCTACATTTTCAGAACAGGCTCGTTACTTTAGTTTTCATCTATTTGGTACATAAATATATTTTCTTCTCATTGGGCCGGGTTTTAGCTCATCAACCAAGTCTGGGGTTAACGTGGATGAGACAGAGGGAGTCTGTGAAGTAAAAATGACTGAGAACAGAGACATTCCTGATCACCTGATCATCATCTTTTCTCTGCTTGTGTTCTATATAGTGGATGTTCAGCCTGGATTCATTTATTAGAAAACATTAAAAATGATTTTGTTTTAATTATCTTGTCTTAATATGATGTGAGGTTCAGTTACCAGTGTGACACTAAAACAGGTGGTTGTAATACCTACTTTTTACATAAGTACATGTCCGAGCCCAAACTTCTTTAAGTAACTTGAGTGGAAAAGTGTAGTTACTACTTCAACTTTAACCAGAGTCTTTTAAAACATGAGTATCTGTACTTCTACTTGAGTAAAGGATGTGTTTACTTTTGCCAACTTTGATTACCAAAGAACATACATTTTTTTGTAACAATAATACACTTCTTACTAAGAATCCAACAAACACCCAAAAGTCGCGTGACTTAAACGTTCTTGTGCGACTCATTTCTAATTTTATGTCTTAAAACAGAGCAGCCAACAAAAAAAGTCTACAAGGACATCTTGAAATAAGAAAAAAAGTCCCTTGATATCTTCCCTGACATGTTTGCGGTGCTGACATCTATGTTTTCCGTCCTCAAAAGACCTGGAATCATATGACCATGAAATTTATTCACAAGCTTGCCTCCAACTGTCTCCAGATGTCACGCATGGCTACATGGTTCTAGCCACAAAACTTTCAACAGATAATTGCTGCTGTTTAGTGCCTGCTGTCTGCCAGTGCATTGTTTGGATTCAAATCAATTCGATGTTCGCCGTTAGTGTCGTAATACCCAAGAATTTATACAGCACATACTTTTATCTCTGGTGGATTATTTTGTCTGTAGTTTGAAATGTAGCATGTCAACAAAACACAAAGTCTTCATGTCATACTATAGAGTTGCGCCAGTGTGGTCTGCAGTATTCCATTTACTATGGCACCTTATGCATGAACACACACACACACACACACACACACACACACACACACACACACACACACACACACAGTCGCTCGATAATTTTCATGCTTTGTCAAGCCAGAAAATCCCCATTAATTCCAAACAGATCTAGAAATTGCACAGAATTGAGTGAAACGCTTCACTTTCCAGACTATTGGATTCATTCTATAAGTGGTTTCGAGACGCATGTGGTGATTGCCTCGACTGTTTATTGCAGGTCGGGTAAAGAGAGACAGATTCTCACAACATGTAATTAAGAGGTTATGCATGCCAACATACACGGTCTCACAAATGCAAACAGCAATCCTGTATACTTCAGTTGACCTAGCATAAAACAATGCTAATCCAGACCTCACGTCGCATATCCTGCTTATTAGCCGTTTCTGCATTAATATAACTACTGATGAAGTAGACGATAAAACACAAAAGTTTGGGAAAGTTTTAACAAACTATTGCAAAATTAGGATTCCACACACTCACCGGTCAAAACGTTTTGTGACTAATGGTGATAATTGGTGATAATTCGAACCAAGTGCTTTACCATGTCTGCAATTTCATCATGGACAGCAAGGTAAAACAAAGAGCAAACATAATATTCTTTAAATCTGCCACAGAGACGTTTGGCATGACATACATTTGTAGCAGGTGCACTTTAAAATCAGAAGAACATCACTGGAATACGACAAGAGATCAGGAAGACCTTCAATGAGCTCAACCCCTGAAAATGTTGAAACTATTCATTAACTTGTGCATCGTCGGATAACAGTCGGATTGTCGGAAAACAGTCAACATGATCTCACTTTCCTGCCCACCCTACTCGCCAGATTTGGCTTCACCGTCTTTCCAAAGATGAAGATCCAGCTCATAGGTCGCCATTTAGACACCATATCGGAGATCCAGCACGAATCGCAGATGGTGCTTGACACGCTTCAAACAGAAGACTTCCAGGACACATTCCTAAAGTGGCAGGAACGCTGGGAGTGCTGTACTGCTGTGCAAGGGGACTTTTTTGAAGGTGATATGTTTAAACATAGATAAATAAAGTGCTTTCTTGTAAACAGAAATAGTCTTAAAACCTTTTGATACGACCTGATTATGGAGTTGGAGGAAGAATGTCAGGTGTCCCAATACTTTAGTCCATATAGTGTATTATTTACAGTTTTTACATAAAGATACTGCATAAAATGGATAAGAGCAAGTAGCATTGATTAAAAGATGAAGGCACTCACGTTGAAGCCAAACACAACATTTTCTAAATTAATACATTTATTTTACTCAAATGTAATTAAATAAATCTGATTATCTTTACATTTATGGCATTTGGCAGACGGTTCCTTTATCCAAAACTGCTTTTAAGTCTCTATCAATAAATACGTCCTGATATTGGTTCATTAGGCAAAAGCCTGAGAATATAATCAACCTAAAAACCTTTTTTGGGGAGGAAAGTGTTTTAAAAGCTGATATCGATACTTCATTAAAAGGTAGGTCTTTAGACATGGTTAAATGCCTGCTAGAGACTCAGCTGTCTAAACAGCAAGTAAAGGTTCATTTCACCACCTAGGTGCCAGAACAAAAGAGTCTTGATACATTCTTGTACCCTGAGAGATGAAAGGACTCATCAAGCAGGGGTTAAGAGATGAGAAGGAGGAACAGAAGGGATGTGAGGTAGATGGGTGCTGAGCCAGTTTTGGGTTTGTAGGCGAGCATCGGTGTTACAGGCTAAGGGAAGTCAATGGAGGGGTAAAGCAATATGGTGGAATGGGGAAAACAAATAATGCAGATGCATTCTCAGGTGTTCAGGAGGTCAAAGGGTGGGCAGGTGCAGAGTTGCAGCCTTGTCTTGGAATTGAAGCAGTGTCTATAGGACAAATTGTCCTGGTGCTGTAATGAAGAATGTGACACAATCATGTTAGATTAGCGATGTGAAAAGAGAAGGACAGCTGGTTGACCATGGTTACCCCAAAGTTGTGCAGGTTTGTCCATCAAGTTTAGAAGATCTTGACATGGGGAACAGTAATGTAGGATAAACAGCTGTCTGTCTAAAAAAAGATTTGCTGCATAATCTCTAGGACTGATTCCGTACATGAAATCATTGCGGTAAAAAATATTTCAGAGAACTTATCTTTTGAGCATGATTGACTCTAAATGATTCATAGTAAAGCTCAAAGTGTCTTTTTTTCCAAAGTTATCTAAATTGTGTATGGAGTGCACATTGAGTTCAGACCTGAGTTCCAAAAGTGGTGGTGCATGCTAACGGTTAAATAACCGTTAAATGCATCAATGGCAACCCGTTGCAGCATAAAAACTCTCGATGAATCACCAGCAAAAAGATACATTAAAAGATACATATGAAGCAGCTAACAATTCGAACGATTCACCCCCTATTACAATGCAGTGCGATTTGATTTCTATTTGATTTAACACAATCCGCTGCAATGCAATACGATGCAATGAAAAAAAAAACCACAAGGCTTTGCAGTTCAATATGCTACAAATATATATGGAAATTATAGATGTACTTAAAAAATTACTAAATAAAACCAGACATCCTTTTTACTGTTTTGACTCTATGAAGACGCAGCTCTACCTCTGCCTTGTTAATCTGTATTCTATGTGACTCTCAGGACACGCCTCGGTCTCCGTAGCATTGCGATACGTTGTTCACGTAGCAGCAGTGGTACCGAGAGAACGCGCTCGAGACACAGTTTAATCTACACATCGAATATTGGTCGCAAATAAATGGTCACTTTCGAAAAAAAAAAAAAAAGTATAGCGCATCCACTCAATTGTATACAAATAAATCAATGCAAATAAGTTAAAAACTAAAACAAATGCTAATTTCTATCTAATGCACACTCTTTAAAATCGGTGCATCACGTGGTAAGCTTTTATGCCGATGCAATCAATCAACCTTACCATCCCTGGTGCAAACTGGTGCAAAGTCTTGCCTTTAACACTTTAGCTCCTCAATTTTCCTGTACCTGCATACCCCTCACTTAATATACCCACAAGGGTAAATAGAGGGAGTATGGTGGAGTTTAAGGTGCACCTGGGGGGCTGAGTGTGAGCTTTAGCTGTGTCTCGCCCTTCAGCAGCGCTCTCAGATTGGCTCTAATAGTCCAGTCCTGAGGGCTAAGCACAAACCTCGCTAATGCTCTCTCCCCTACTGAGAGCATGCCAGACAGCCCAGTGAGTGGTCTCTCATACACACACATTTAGCAACAACACACAGGCATGCTTACATTTGACTACACAATGCCACAGCAGTTTAAGGACCTGCTGCTATTGTTTTCAACACACACAAATGCATTTCAAGGACTTCCTGTCTCCATGGTGAGGTTTTCTTTTGCTAGCAGGGTTATGAGTGAAAGTCCTTGCTAGCTGAAGGAGATTTCTTTGCTTCATTACTCTCTCTTGCATGCCTGGACCCTCTGTGAGTACGTGTTAACCGGGCCGGTGAATTCATCAACGAGCTCCTGATCTGAGTAGAAGCTCACAAGACCTGCCACCTCCCTGAGGAGAACACGATTCGAATCCCAATTACAGAGTGAAAACCGCTCGGTCCTTCATCACCAAGTCCTTCGTCAAGTTCTCCAAGCAAAGATGCTAATGCAAAATGACAATTGAAGTTATTTTAACTACAAAACAGACCAAATTGTGAAACACCGTGCTGCCAAAAGTATGTGGACGCATTAACATCCATGAGCGTTTTTTTAAGATTTCCATTGAAATTGTATAAAATGATATCAGGGGAAGACGGTTGTTCAAGTTTATCACAAAAAGCTCAGAGGGATTAAGGTAAGGGGTCAGGGTGAGCAGGTCAGTCAAAGGCTTCAACAGCAAACTGGTAAAACAAATCGATTTGTGCTCCATCATGCCAGAACAGGTTCAGTTACAGTGAAGGAAAATTTTAATGATACATAATGCAAAGTCTTTCTACATAACTATACGGTGTGCACACAAACCTTTAAGCATATACAGTATGTATTTTGGCCTGAGAAGCAGTGGAAGGTAAAAGATACAAAGCACGAGAGGCGTTCAAGTCAAACCAGGACTTATAATGTTGCAGGTATAAAAATGGGTGCTAGCGTGGTGGTATTACACACAGTAGCGAGCGGCTAGCGTGTCTGATTACTGATAGGAGGCGCACATGTGGCTGGGCAGTCCAGATATAAGTGTACAAATGTAGCGGGGGGAGTATGTGGAAAAATAAATGCAGTTTCCACTCCTTGTAATTTGTTCATTTGTTTTATAAACTAAAAAATCCCGGTTTTATTTGAACGCCCCCTCATACAAGGTAAGAAAGATGATCTTGAGTGATTCTTGAATGACTTTAAATGAAGAAATAATAATTGTTGCTTCCATTTTATGTATTTTTTAACCGAACGCAATCCAATGTGTTGAATTTGTAAAATAAAATCGCCACTCGTTCCAAACAGTTTACTATAAAGGACAAGGGACAACATAACAGGATAACAGGCAGTCTGGTTGGGTTTCCATTCTCATAAGTGTTTGATTGGGTGTTTTGATTGGATCTCACGCAAGTAATCATCATCTCGTTCTGTTTCGTGTAATTGTTTGTTGCAACAGACTGACAGTAAAAACCAACATGCACTGCCCTGCATGGCAAAGTCCCAGTCACACATGTTCTCTCATCCCCATCTCTCTCTTCTTCTCCTCCTCTCTTTCCACCCTCTCTTGCACTCATCTCGGAATGACACAGGGAGTGACTGCAAATACCATTTAGCCCGCAGCAAAGGCATGTAAAGTCGGCAGAGTAACATCGAAGCTAAGTGTCTAGGGAAATGGGCTGGTGACAGAGCCGGGGACGCCATAGTACCCTTGAGCTAGGCACAAAAACCAAAGGAAAGCACTGCATGTTCAGTTCCACTTATGTAGAGTCCAAGCAAATTACCCTCAGCCCCATCAAATGACTGGTTAAGCAAAACGAGTGCAATACTTGAGAGCAAAAGTGAAGCATACTGCTGAAAGCAAAGAACACACACTTGGTATTAATAATATTTTCTCTCAGTACACACACAGTGCAGTTTTTTTCCTTGGCTTCGTTATGAGAACACCTTATCAGTGTGTGACAATTTAAAGCACTATGGCTATGCTGCTAAACTGTATGGCTTATTAAATGGCTTGTTTCGAGGTGATATTTCTATAAAACAGCAACATTTTTCATCATGGGTTGCGTGATAATCTTTCATTTAATAAAACGATCTGTCGTGGCTGTCTGATAAAAGCTCACTCTTCGAGTTACAGTGACAGAGTTCAAGAGAATACAGTGGCTTCTAAACACAGCTGAGAAAAAGAGAAAGAGACGATAGATAGAGATGCAGGCAGAGCGTAGCAAAGAAGCAGAAACATCAGGTGAAGATGCTTTACATTGTACACGTTTCAGACTGTTGTAGCATAAAACTGCTTGGTTCAAATTTTCCTGCACTGAAACAAATCAGTGAGAGAGATGCTTCTTCTCATGTGTTAAGTCCATACAGAAACTAATTGTATATTTTAGAGATCGTTTTGAGAACTTCAGCCTTGGAGATCAGCTTCTCCTTTCCATTTCTTATTAAAAAAAATTAATTACATTTCCACAGGAGGCAAAAGAGTTATACAAGTGGGGCAGATGTGAGACTGCTATAAATAAAGCCTGTTGATCTTCAAGCAAATGTGGCTTTAATTAAAAGAGCAGTATGGAGGTTGTGACCCTGCCACCTTGTGGATACAGAGTTTTTTTCTGGAGAAAAGTGGTACAGCACACTTTGAGCATGTTTGGTTTAACATATAGCTCAGCATTCTCAACACTTTACATTATTATAAGTAAATACAGGTCAAGAATTACCAATGAACATTTACATTCCAGTTTAAGGATTGCACTGACCCTCATTTCTCCCAAGATTCAGAACGATAGCCAACTTCTCCCACTGAAGTTCTCAATCAGACAACATATGCAAATTAATATGAATGCAAGGCAAATTAATATCTTTTTTTTTTATCAATGAAGTTTTATGCTTCTCTCTTTAAGTTCAACTAAGTTCAGTCTAACTGATGATTTTATTAAATTTTTATTTCTTTGGACTTTATTTCTCTGGACTTTGAGGAACTGTACAAAGGGTTTCTTGCACTTTTTTATTTTTCCAACACTGGCACTTTTATTCAGCAAATAAATTGTTGATAATTTACCAAAGCAACTAGAAGCATAGAAGAGAACAATGTTCAACATCAGATACATTCCAGTGAGGTATGGGTTTATTACTTATTATCTGTAATCTCAATTCAGCAGAAACAAAAGCACTTAATATTTTATTATCCTTTATTTATTCTTTTATTTATTTATTTATTTATTTATTTATTTATAATGTGTCCAATAGAAATGTCCACACACATTTCTTTATTCTGGCAAAAAATCAATTCATCTTTTTAGGTAAATCATTGTCAGGACCTCAGCTGGTGAGGAGGGTTCATTTACTGAACCTAAAGCAATTTTAGTTTGAGGTCTGGTCTGAACCAAAGAAAAAATAAATCGGATCATAGTGCATCATAATAGGGGTGAATCGTATCGTGCTTTATATGTATCTTGTGGGATATGCATTGAAATGTGAATTGCATCATTCTCAGTTATGAAATATATTGAGTATACGAATATACTTTATATATGAATAATGTAAAACACACACACACACACACACACACACACACACACACAGTGTCTCACAAAAGTGAGTGCACCCCTTACATTTTAGCAACCATTGTAGTATATGTTCCCAAGGGACAATACTATATAGAAATGAAACTTTGATATATTTTAGTAGTCAATGTGCAGATTGTACAGCAGTAAAGATTTACTGTCTTCTAAAAATAACTCAACATACAGCCGTTATTGTCTAAATAACTGGCAACAAAAGTAAGTACACCCTCAGTGATGCTGGATGTCACCTAACCATGCAAATCCACACGTCCTATTCGTCATGTTCATGTCTCTGTCTGCTTGACAGGACCATACAAATGTGTGTATCTTGTATTAAAGCAGTTAAAATCTGGTGCTTATTATTATAGAACAACAAACAAAGTAGTTCAAGATGACTGGCTTGTGATGCAGCAAAATACTTATTTACAATTGATAATTAAGGGGTTACAATTCACTGTCAAGAGCAACTTAATCCTGTGGGTTCCATGTTTTACTTCTATTGATTCCTATCGTAATTTACATTCTGATTCAGAAAACATGAATCGGAAGAGAGAACAGCACATAACCACCAACAGAACTGTGCTCCTATATCCAAAAAAATGGGGAGACCAGGATCAAGCTGACAGATATATTCATGTTTTTATGCACATTCTCACAAAAGACCCACATTCTGCAGGCATACACAGCAAAAAAAATTCTCAAGTGAGGTCAAGGGGGTAGTACACACACACACACACACACACACACACACACACACACACACACACACATACAGTACATATACACAGTAAGGAAAAAAATAATGATTTGTTTCCCTGCTGATTTTGTGAGTTTACCCACTTACAAACTAATAAACAGTCTATAATTTTATGGTAGGTTTATTTTAACAGAGGAAGAAAGAATATAAAAAAAGAAATTCATTAAAAAAAAAAAAAACATTAAAGGAGGTTCTAAATTAATTATATTTAGTGAGCAAAATAAGTATTTGATCCTCTACCACCTGCACAAGGATGAAATGGGCTACGAGACCAGCAGATTGCTGCCTTGGCCATATGTTTTGGGTCATTGTCATGCTGGAAAACCCGTCCATGACCCATCTTCAGTGTTCTGGCTGAAACCAGGAGGTTCTCATCAAAGATTCTACAGTGCATGCCAACATTTATGTGGTAAAGTCATCCTGTACTCCGTGAAGTAATATTCTGCATTGAGCTCCAGAGTGTGAGTGAATGACCTCTTGTATTTTTTCCATTTTCAAATTCGCACCAACAGTGATCCCTTTCTCTCCAAGCTCCTTGCTGATGGTCTTGTAGCCCATTCTAGTCTTGTCCTTGACGTCCTTTGGCAGCTCTTTGGTCTCGCCTATGGTGGTGGAGAGGTTTGAATGAAAGAGGTTCATATGACTGGTGTCTTTTAAACACATAATGAGTTGATATTAGGAGAACTTTGTTGATGGAACAGGCCTAATTTGGGTGAGTGGGAGTCAGAATTAATGCTGGTTGGTAGGGGATCAAATACTTATTTCACTCGATCAAATACAAAATCATTTGTATAGAATTTTTTTTATTCTGTCGCTTTCTGTTAAAATAAACCTTCCATAAGAAGTCTAGACTGTTCATTTCTTTGCAAGACGTACATTTACACACACACACACACACACACACACACACACACACACACACACGGAGTGGGAGAAAATAACGATTTGATACCCTGCTGATTTTGTAAATTTACATCTTTTACCATATCGTATTATAGGATATTTTAAATATTTGTTTGATCATTGATTGTCCTGTAAGATATTCTTTGTGTGTATATATATATATATCTTACAGGACAATCAATGATCAAACAAATATTTAAAATATCCTATAATACGATATGGTAAAATTGTACTGCAACCAACAGACCCAGAAACTTCTGCCTCCTTCAGCGATAATGATAATGATAATGATAATAATCCTGTTCAGAAAAACGTGTCACTTCATGCACCAAAGCAACTCATATTACACTTCCTAGTTTCTGCATGAGTGAAGGAATTCCATAAAGCTAACATCACGCTAAGCCCTGCACATAACTCACCCTTATTAACGATACCTAGAATTATTAATCCTTTGGAGAGGAACCAGAAAAGCAGGAAAATGTAAAGTTCGGAGTCAATTAATCACTCGGCAAAGTTTCCTTATGACTAGTGAACAAGGAAACGATCCTAATTAAACTTTAATAAAGCGTGAAAACATAGCCTAGCATTTAGCAACCTTTTTAATAACACTGAGGCGTATGAATCGATTACCCAACTATGTCTCTTTATTAGCAGTTGTGTTAATAAATACAGAGCCTGTAAAAAGTTTGGAAAGACCCAATCGAGGGACACGTGCAAGTAACTTTATTTTTATGCAAATCTGCAAAGTTATTTGAAGCTATTCATTTTTACCAAACTGACACATCTTGCAATAGCAGTGGGTTTTGGATGAAATATGTTGCTATATCATGTGTAGCTTCACATGTTTCTGTTCACACTTGGAGAACATGCTAACTCTTTATATACATGTAGGTTACACTATAGAAAAAAATTCCTGAACCAACATGGCTGCCATTTTTAATGATATGCAATTAAATCTGGATTGTGGCTCATTGGAACGACTTCAATATGCAAAAAGGCAATGAGCTGAAGCGTTTTTAGGGGAATTATTAAGCAAATCAAAATTGTGGAAATATAGAGTCTTTTTTTATACACATTTATGTTCCTTTTCTTTCTGTGCAAAAATTCTGTAAAAAAATAAAAAATCAAAAGACCCGGACAGAGAATGAGTGGAAGAAAATTCTGTGGAGTCCAAATGTTACTATTTTTGTCTCTAACAGGAGAAATTGCGTTAGACTGAGAACAGGAGAGATGATGTTATCCGACTGCCTCACCCCCAGAGTCAAACATGGAGGTGAAGCTTAATGGTTTGGGGATATTTTGGAGCAGGGATTGCTAGAGACTTATTCCAGGTTCAAGAAAAACTGAACCAAAATGGCCACCGTTCCATACTTCAATCGCACCATGCAATTCCGTCTGGACTGCGGCTCATTGGAACAGAATTCACCATACAACAAAACAATGATCGGAAGCGCATGTCCGAGCTCTTTGAGTGTTTAGAGAGCAAACAGCCTTCTGGAGTGATCTCCATCATGGAATGAGCTGCCCAGTCACAGCACCTAAATCCTATTAAACTGCTCTGGGATGAACTGGATGGTAAAGAAATCTCCAACTAATGAAGAACAACGTTGTCGAGTTTTACAAAAGACACAGCAAAGTTTTCCATTTGGAGAAACGATCTGTCTGGATGCTAAGTGTGTAAATCTGTAAATTATGCAGACCATTAAATACTGGGTTTTTCCAAACCGCTGACAGGCAGCAATGTATTACTTAAATTAGCATCAAGATTAGAAATCTACCTAGCAACCAAGGCAAACATGCTGTAGGAACCAATATCGCTTCAACTGGTGATACTGTATGATCGGAAATACCAGTCGTCTCCATTCACCCACTGACGTTTGAACCTGAGATCTCCATTTTCAGCACATTGGATTCCATTAAAAATGCATTGTACTGGAAAGTCCTCTATGAATCATACAGACCTACATAAAAAAAAAAAACGAAAGCTACCGAAAGATCCACAAATAAGCTCAGAGATTTGAATTAGCCTTTTTTTTTCAGGTTGTCTCTCCTTTTATGCCTGAACTCCATCACACAACCCAAATACGCAGCACAATATCTCCGCCAAACCGGTGATACGTCGGCGTGACCCAAATAGGCTGCAGAGCTCTCTTTCTCTGATTGGCTGCTGATGCACCGGGGAGAGAAGAGGAAAGGAAAGCTCTTTCACATCAGCAGCTTAATAATTCATTCATTTACGCACACACACACCGCAAACGCTGCCTCAGTACTGACAAGAGCAGAGCGCCTACACTCTTTCCAGCTCACTACAGGGTTTGAATAGCGATGGATAGATGGCTTGTTAGCGTAGCTTTTATATAAGGCGTGACGCGTATGCCTCTTTGTCATCGCAATACTTGGATGATGTATTTAATAAGTCGTTTTGGGGGATGTTTTATTCTAAAATAAGGACAGGCAAAGATTTCATATTAAAGCAAAACTACAAAAACTTTAGCTATTTGTTCATTTTAATCTCCCACACACAATATATTCGATTTCCGTAATGCCTAAACAACAACTTTCTATACACCAGATTCCCAAAAATATTTGAACCCCTGTCCAGCATACTATGCGTTTCTTCTCCAAACTGGTGCTACAAGGTTGAATGCACATCACTCTATAAAAATCCTCTGCATGCTGTGGAATTGAAATTTTCCTTCACAAAGATGCTCAAACACCGATCCAGCACGACAATGTTCCTGTCGACAAAGCGAGCTCCTTCGTGTGTTACATGGAAGAGTGTTGGAGTGAAAGTGCTCCTGACCTCCTCAAACCCTACTGAACTTCGGAGTACATGTTCAGTACCTGATCTCACTGCTGCTCTTCGAACTAAATAAAACACACAATTCCCAGAAATCCAGTAAAAACACCTTTATTTATAGTGAAAGCTATTTTGAATCAACATGGCAACCATTCCATACTTTTCAATTCCGTCTGGACTGCGGATTATTGGAACCGACGTCACCATACAAGGAGACAATGAGCCAAAGCGAACGTCTGAGCTCTGTAAACAATATAGAGAGCAAACATTTGGCTTGGGTGTTATCTATCATGGCATTGACCAGTCACTGCACTTAAATCCTATTAAACTGGATTGGGATGCTGTGGAACATGTTTGGAATGAACTGGAACACCGACTGCACCCCAGACCTCCTTAAACAATATGTTTTCTCACTGAAGCTCTTTTTCCTGAATAAACACACCAATTCCACACAGCCCCAAAATCCAGTGGAAACGCCTTCCTCAAAAGTATAAAGGTCACACACACGTGTTAAAATCATGTGTCTGTACACGTTCGGTCCTATCGTGTATAAAAGCCTTTGATAAGTAGCAAAAAGTTACTATCAGGTAAGAAAATTCTTAGCAAATGCTAGAACCCATTACGCCCCAAACTAATGCCCCTGTGAGTCACATGACCTCGTCACATGTCACTGACCAGTCATACCGTTCCTTGTCACTGTGTTAAAACTATATGTCTACACTAATACGGATCACGTTTCTCCTGCGTGGGTGTTGTTTCGAGATGCATCTTTGCTTCATTTTCTACGTTCCAGGGTTTGTATATTGTGCGTGTTTAATATTCTTTATCTTGTATGTAACTTTAATAAACTCATCAAGGTGGAAACACTTTTAGTCTTTTATGGTTTTTGAGAGACACGTGCACGTTTCTTTTGTTTTTATGCAACAAACTCTGTCGTATAACGCAATGAAGATTGACTTTGACCAAATGAATATATCATATTCCACATGTTTTTCATTGAAAAATCCTCCCTCAGCATGAATAACAGCTTTACTGTGGAGGTGACGCAGTCTGCTATCATCTTCTCTCCTGTTCTCCATCTTGGACAAGTTCTTCTTTTAGAGCCAGAATGGTCACATTTGAATCTTCTGTCCATAGAACTTTTTTCCAGTCCTTCACTGTCTAATTCGTGGCTTTGACAGAGTTTGTTGCATTGGAGAAAAGAAAAAAAAAATGCATGCATGCATCTCAAAAACCATAAAAGACTGTGTTTGCTCTATAGAAATCCTCTGATTGTCTGCACGCTGGAACGCAAGCCCTGATTTACTAAATGCCACACAATAACCACGTGTTCCTGTGTGACTTCCAGCCGGCGAAGTCCTAACACACCTGTTTCCTCTCATGAAGCTTTCCTCATTACCAGATGAGTTAAATGAGGTGTGTTAAAGGCGGCGAGAAGCTAAACAGCAGGACCGATACCCTCCGGGAGTGATCTCTGCCACATCTGTGGCTAATCCGTCTATCTCACGAGCGTCTATTTCTCCCTCAATCTACATGCGGTGTGTGTGTGTGTGTTTTGTAGCTTTCTTTTTTGTTATTTTGCTCCCACAGGCCAGCCATGATGCTATCAGGTATAAGAGCCTCTACAGGCCAGTGGAGCACATCATATGAGACGTGAGAAGTCCACAGCATGACATACCTTCAGGGGAGAAGAATGCGCAGTTTGTTCATGTGTGTGTGTGTGTGTGTGTGTGTGTGTGTTTATGTCATGAAAAAAAGCTGGTAGCGCATGTATCTCGCTCTGTGCTAAATTAGGAGTTATTGTAGGCAAAAAAAAAGTGCGAGAAGAAAAGATGCAATAAATTTACAGTACTATTTTATACTCGCCTGAGGGACGTGCAAATCAAACAGGGCTTTCGAACACAAAAGATGTTTTATATTTATAAACAAAAGATCAAATTTCAAGGAGTGGAAACTGCATTTTTTTATTGTATTAATTCAGTTTTTTACATACTCCACTACATTTCTACACTTATCCCCGCGTTTATTAACTAACACCTGGAAAGATTCAGCATAGAAAGATCACTGACAGACTTAGGCTTAGCGTCTCATCATCGTACTGAAATGTCCTGTAGATATCTGCCTGTGCTTACAAGAAACTTCCCAACCACACACTGTTTCACTGCCTCACTAACAATGTTGTCCTCCATCTTGATTAAGGGTCTCTGTGACCCTCGGTGACACGAGCGTCGCCTATCAATAATAGGACACACTAGCCGCTTAGTCCTGCGTGTAGCATCCATTTTTATACCTGAAATATATAACATTGATTTTTTTTCCTCTACCAGAAATAATTTTTACACACACACACACACACACACACACACACACACACACAAACAGTAGTGGCGTAGAGTATTTTAGTACATATACCAATATTAGGTCATTTTTTGCCTACTTTCTAGTTTTACTGAGTTTTAAACATAGAAGCAACTTTTACTCTTCTACATTTATGATTTAATATGTCATTTTTACGCCACTGTTTTTTAAATCATGATCCCTGTTAACAATTACATTTGGCACCTCTGAAAACACTCCCCTACACACATCTGCTTCCAGCAAGGGAATTTTTTACTTTTGTTGATGGAATCATTTTTAGTCCAAAAAAGAGCTCGAATAAATTCCAAACACTTTAAGAAGCAGCTTTTGTTGAAGTCGAATAAAAACATTTCTATTCTATCTTTCTAAACTCTCTCTCAGACTGAGAGCTGCATCGAATCACAGTCCGCTCTGAATATTTGGTTTTACTTGATCTAAAATGATTTATGTGCTCGTCGAATACTAAAAGCTTCTTCTACTTCGAGACATGATCCTGTAGTTTTATTTGTTGACTGGAGATATATATTTTGTAAGATTGCTTTACTACTTTATATTTTATTTTGGACTGGTTGTTTGTCGCATTCTGGTGTGTTGATGAGGTTGTTGTGTTGATGGTTAACGCAGTGTTGCGGTGTACAATTTGTTGTGTATTTTAGGAAAATAAAACCTCAATGTTTTTTTTGGCTTTTTACTAAACGTGTGTCTTGGTGTTGAGGACTAGAGTATTTGACTTCTATTGAACGTAGGCTTGAAAAAACTCAAGTACTGTTTAAATCAGGTACCTGAAGACTTTCTCAAGTCATGTTGGAATCAGTGACCGAAGTTGGAGTAATGGAGTAAGTTTTGCAGTAAAGTATCTATACTTTTACTTAAGTATGATTTTCAGGTCCTCCTTACACACACATTTAAGATTGCAGCAGTGGGAACACCCTACAATAGAGTCGATATTGGTTTTGCGTGTGTGTGTGTGTGTGTGTGTGTGTGTATCATTCCTGTAATGAGCGATGCAGCATATCGGCTGAGACGAAGTCCATACAAGAGCGCTGAGATCAATACGACACAGTCAGACACGCCGAGAACAGCTTTGATTAGGAGGATCCAGTTACAGCTCCGATTTACTCAGACATGCACCCCCCCCACCAAACACACATATACACACAAACACACACACACACACACAAACACACACACACACCGAGACACTCGAACCAGTAATGATTACAGATGTATGGTCCTGACACAGGTGATCATATCGTGTTGTTCGTCATACACTCTCACTGCTCCATTACATTTCCATTACCAAATACACACCGCACATTATACAGCCACATGATGTGTCTAGACAAGTGTGAGGCTGTGAAATAGGAGATCGTTCCAGCCACACACACACACACACACACACACACACACGTCTGTATACACATGCACGTGCAGGATGTGGTTCGACTGGCCTAGGGCTGTGTATGATGTTTTATAAGTGCATCCTCTTAAAAGCCTAATCTCTGATGCTCTGACACACACACACACACACACATACACACACACACACACACACACACACACACACACACTGTTTAGTGCAGTTTCCTTGTACTAATTCTATATCTCATGTCTATAGAGAGAAAGCGATACATTGCAATCGAAAAAAATATAGACAGATGCAAAGAAAAGGAAAAAAAAAAAGATTGAGGGAGAGAGGGAGAGGGGGGATTGAAAGTGAGACAGAGATATAAATAGGCAGAGGATGAAATGAAATGAGGGTCATACGGAGAGAGAGAGAGAGAGAGAGAGAGAGAGAGAGAGAGAGAGAACAATGTGCCAAGGAATGAAAAGTAATGAGGAACGAGGGAGGATAAGATGGAGAGATGATGAGCGATGAAGGAGTGCTAGAGGTAAAAAAAAAAAAGAAGGAGAGAGCAAAAGACAGCAACAATAGAGTGAGAGAGAGTAGGAGGCCTGAAGAGAAATGATGAAAGCGATAGAGATGGTCAGAATGAGAGAGAGCAGGAGAAGGATAGAGTAATGATAAAGAGAGGAATAAAAGGAAAGAGTGAGTACAACACAGCGATAATGATCTGAAATGAGACATGGTAAGGGAGACTGTGAGAAATAGAGAGCAAGATTGGGGGATGTGTGAGAAATGGGGGGATTGTGATGAAACTGGTATGAGAGAAAGAAATAGAAGGAAGGCGGATTTTGAGAAGAGTGAGTTTTTCTTGCCTCTATCCTGCTTGAGTCATCCTCACATATCTAACATATAAGCCCAAAGCTACACACACACACACACACGCCGAAAAAGAAATTCAGAAATTTCTCGCCGGTGTGTGACGCTGATTATGTCGTTCAGCTGAAGATAGAGAGGAGTTTCCTCAACCAGGCAAGCTGCAAAGCAACCAGAACTATTTATAGCAACACATCACTCTCTCCCTTTCTCTCTCTCTATCTCTCTTCTTCTTTCTCTTCCACTCACCCTCTTTCTCTCTCTCTCTCTCGCTACTTCCACCCCCTCACACACACACACACCACTCAGTACACCCTTGCAGCTGCTGCAGTATAATATCATCTTGTACATACGTCATTCCCACACACACACACACACACACACACACACACACACTATTCTTTGTATGCAAAGCATCCAATGACTACGAACACACCGCCCCTTCACACACACGCACCTATTGATGTTCACAAAGACATCCTTTATTATGAGAGTGTGCCACTCAAGGAGGTGGAGTATATTCACACACAAGCACACACACACACACACACACGCACACACACACAAAACAGACTTAACTGCCTTTTAAAACCTCATCACGATGATAAAACCTGGACTAAGTGATTATCAAATGTCCTCTCAAACAGCAAACAGGATAGAGATCCTTCTTTGAATAGAAGATGTCCTTATGCACGTGCGTGTGTGTATATACACACCGACTAGACATCACATTATAACATTGACATTATAACATTATGAGCGATGATTTCTTATCATGGCACCTGTTAGTGGGTGGAAATATTTATTGCGCAGCAAGTGAACATTTTGTCCTCAAAGTTGACGTGTTAAAAGCAGGAAAAATGGGTGAGCGTAGAGATTTGAGCGAGTTTGATGAGGGAATTGTGACGTCTAGACGACTGGGTCAGAGCATCCCCAAAACTGAAGCTATTGTGAGATGTTCTGGTCTGCAGTGCTCAGTCTCTCTCAAAAGTGCTCCAAGGAAGGA